>JAQIXJ010000765.1:0-27624 GCA_034700185.1 Phthiracarus laevigatus | reverse complement strand
ACGGCCAAATTGGTCGTCAATTTGTATTGATTCGAGAGTAGGAATTCAAGAATTAGACTTTCACTTAAAACTCAACATAAGATTTATTAATTTATTAAAATTAATACAATTAAGTACATTTATTTGCTTAAACGCACAAATGAACAGAGTTTTACTTAGCAAAAGGAGGAAAGCCAGCCACAACTTTCTCTGAAGTAAACGACTCCGTGCTCAGTCTTAAATAGGGGGTAGGAGGGACCTAAAATTTAGTTATAATTAGTTGTAATATTCTCATTGGTGTGCACACGGCACTTAGATTTTAAGAATGTAAAGAATATTCTGGGTTACGATGGTTACAGGAATATGCGCTTTTATTCTGTTAAACCCTTGCCCGACCCTAATGCGCAAAATGTTGGCGTCAACTGTCTGAGGGTTTATGAACCCATAAAGACGATCAATAATTATAGGGTCTGTTTTAATTTTGCCTGTCAATATCATTATAAATGTAAATCATGTTTAAATTTGATAAGTTTAATGTTGTAATAGTTCCAATTATCATTCACTATGATAATGATGAACACCATACTAAACTAGTAAAAGGGTACCCGAACCCGACATTGTTTGAACCCAAGTTTGTATGGTCGGATTTTAAAATTTTTATTACAGAAACCATACTTTCATAAAATAATACAAAAATACAAAGATAGGAAAACTATTGCCAATTTTAAAAATAGAACTTTATATAACAATTATTGATTGTAAAACTACTACAATATTTAAATTATGTGGAATTTTTTAGCTAATTTTCTTGAAAAGAGAGCGAGCTTATGATTTGACCATTTCTATCCGTCCGTCTGTCTGTGTCTGTCCGTCCATCTGTCCGTGACTGGGTCGCAATAGCTCGACCATTTAAATTTAGCACGTAATTTATAATCGTCAAATTTGAAATTTTTGAAGACTTTAGAATAAATATTATAGTATTTTTAACTGAATTATTAGCTTAGATTAAGATATAAAAAAGAGAGCTCTCTATGAATGTGTCGTTCTTGTTTTTGTTATAAATTATTGCAATTTGCTTAAGATAGATGATCGGTTCGGGTTCAAACCTGTCGGGTTTCTGAAATTGTAATCGATTTACTAGTCTTCTCCATAGACTAGACATCAGTTGATGAGACATAAGTAAATTGGAATCAAATTAATAATATATTTAGAAATAAAGACTTTAATTTAATAAATTTTTTATTTCAGCGAATATAATGTTTTTGTATTAATATAATTGAATGTATGAAAAAGTTAAAGTAAGTATTAAACTGGTAAAAAATTGCAATTTACAAATGAGTTTTATGGTGTAAAATCACATATTTGTAGTTAACTAAAATTACTAAAAATATGTCAATGATAAAAATATATGCAATAAAATAATAATTCTTATTATCCAACAAAAACAAATATGTCCACAATGGATAAAAAAGTAAAATCTAATTTTTAAAACAAACATAATTGTGTGAATTTAGTTTATAATCATTTGATTGACATTCGCTACTACAATACTTCGCTGCAAGACAACGACTGCGTTGTTGAGTGGCATTTGCTACGCAACAATACCGACACATATTTACGATCTGTTCACCAAAAATGATTGAATCAATTTCGTCTATTTTAATCATTGGCATTAAATCCGTATCAATGCATATGTGAGGATTAATAACCTTAAACTGTGCTCCAATACGAAATTTAAGTTTAATATTGTTATCCATTTGAGAATATGTTATAACACATCGTTCAACATTTTTGTTAACATCTTCTACGACCAAATAAATTGAAGTTTCAGTGAAGAAGACTTTGTCAATTATTTTGAGTATTATTATAGAATTGTGGTAAATATGATCTAAAATTGGATTCATATCGTACAATGCAATTGGTTTCAATCTTCTAGTATTTTCCAATGATTCAAACTCAGTTTCCGATTCGTAATCAGTTTGATTGATCCGATTGCTATCGACAAATTTTTGTCTCCAAATTTCAATAAATTTTCGATGCTTTTTAATCACTTCGATTCGATATGGATCAATAAGCTGGGTGTCACTAGTCTGAGATAACATTTCCTGTTGTAAAATAATTTCCTTTTTATCCAATACTTGAAGCATTAACTCAACTTTTTGTTTATACACCGAATCGTATGGCATATACAAAGAAATCTGATTTTTTTCTGACTCTACTCCTAATTTAAAATAATTTCGGATTTCATCAATAGTTTTGTCATCCATTTTACTTTCTTTATAGTTAATAAAAATCAAATAAGCGATAGTATAATAAGATTCCGGTTTATCTATATGATCGTTGCACGCGACACGAATAAAATCATTGTACGCCTGAATAGTTTCACGATAAGGGATATCATCTAATTTACTCATAACGTATGCTCTATTGTATAACAACATAGCATTCTTAGGTTTTAATTTAATCGCTAAATTAAACATTTCCAAACTTTTATCATATAACATCATAATCGATAAGTATTTTGCGTAAAATCGTATGAAATGCACGTTTTTGGGATAGTTTTGCATGCATTGGTTTAGAAATTCCAAAGTAATGCTTCCTTTGCAACCATTTATTCTTAAAAAAGAGTAACAGAGACTTGCATTGACACAATTAGTTTGTTTATTTGCTATCGCATATGCAAGAATATCTGCCATCGGTTCTGACAAATACTTGGCTGTGAAATCATTTTTAGCGCAAACTAATAATTCATTGACCAAATCGGTGCACTCCTTTTTAGTTGGTTTAAGATTATCTCCGATTTTCGACATGATTACCATTGCTTTATTAAGACATTGATTAACTTTCAATATATTGTTTGCATATTCATAACCTTTATTAACATATTCCTCCAGCATATCCAGTTTAGTTTCATTTAAGTGAATTAGGGTTTCCGTAAATTCCTTCTTAACTGTTTTATTAATTTCATCTAATCTTAAATCAATGACATCAAAACCAATGTATTCTTCAATAGATTTTTTAGATTCGAAATTTATATAAATCTTTGATGGCGATCGCAAATCCATTCTCAACATTATTAATCTTCCACTAAACCGATCCCAATCTTTAGTCCACAGTTTTGCTTCTTTTTCAATAAAATCGATAAATAAATAATCTATTTGTTCCGAGAATTTGTTTCGCGACCATTCACACCATTTTATAACTCTTATTGGATCAGCTTTTTCTCTATACAACTCCGCAATGTTTTCCATAGCCTTTGGTTCACCTTTAATGATAGCGTATCGGAACAAATATTCGGCTTTAACTAAGTCTTTAACGATTTCATGTTTGCCAAACCTAAAGATAACGCCCATATTATTGGCTGAAATTCCGCACCCATTAGCGATCGCTTTATCATAAAATTCCATTGCTTTGCATAAATCATAACCAAATAAACCAATTTCATAACCTTGTCCTAAATTGGATTAAAATTTCAGGAATACTCTTAATTTTAACTTTGTTTCATATATATTTTTTGCTGTAATACACAAACCGAGACAATAATGGGATTCGCGTACACCAGGGTTTCTTAATTGTCTGCCTTCGAACACAATAAACGATGGCTTATTGGCTGTCTCTTTGAGATATTCAAACGCCAAGTAATAATTCATCTCAACTCCTTTACCTTTATTATACAAAATTGATAATAAGTAACATCCTTCAGCATATTCATTGTTAACCGAAGATTTATAGCAATTCACAGCTTTTTTGTAGTCTTTTGGAAAGCAATCATAACCAGTATAATATCTGTGGCCTCTGAAACAATTTAAGATTTTTTCGACAGTTTTGTTACGCTTTTCTTCAATTTTCAATCGATTTTTATCATACGAACAACCCGTGTATTTGTTAAAATCATTCACCATTAGTCGCGTTATTATTCGCTTATTTTTGTCGAACTTTTTAATATCGATATCTTCGGTCTTACATCTTAGTTCTCTTAAGATATCACGGATCGTTTCACTATCTTTATCATTAATCGCATACTTTTCCGACATATAAAAAAACTCATCAAATTTAGTCATATCATTACTATTGTAAGAAAGATGAGCTTTCAAATAATATCCTTTCCACCAATTAGGCCGTAATGAACATATTATTTCGGCGTCGTTCGCAGCATTTTGGAATTCTTTTAGTTTAAGATAGCATTCGCACCGATTAGAGCATAGACGTGCAAAATAATCGTTTTCTAATCCGCTTAAATTCATAGCTCTTTCGAATGTATTTAAAGCTTTTCGGTACTTTTTCTCATTACTTTCTTTACAGCCCAAGTTATAAAGTTTTTTGGCTTCTGCCATATTTTTGCTACTAATAACCACTTTGTAAATGTCATCGTCACTTCTGAAATCGTTAGAATGTATGAGATCATTCAGCTCGGAATATGAATCACCGATCAATGGAAGGATATTAAAAATCTGATGACAAATAATCTTAATCTCCTCATCTGGAATCTCGGGCTTTTCTTTATTATCTGCTTTTTCAATGATCGCTGACAGTTCTATAATTTTTGTACATAAATTCGTTGAAAGTTTGAACATATTTTCAGTGCCAATTATTTTTGCTAATATCGAAATATCCCATTCATTTACATTTTTGGTTTTGATAGTATTTAGCTCCGTTTCTTTGAATTTTTTGTAATTCTTTCTGCTAATATTTTCAATAAGTTTCTGTGGAGAACTGTCATTCCAGTCTTCATTGTATAATAATTTCCAATTTGTTTCGAATTTATTTTTCAATAAATCGAACGAACGGTTTAATAATATATTAAGTTTCTCACGATCGCTAAGCTTTTTATCAGACATAACTAACACTTGTGATATAATGAAATGTAGAGTAACATAAAAATTAATATTTTACGATTACTAATTGTAGTATTTCTAGTATTTCAATAGTGACACTATTTCTTATTGTAAATTAGTAATTTTTATTCGTGTTATGTGACTAATAAACTAAAATAATAAAAAAATGCAATTCCAAAACTATCGAATAATTATGAGTCAAATTCAATTACACATTAAACTAAACTTTACTAATGAAAACCGAAAACATTTGAATTATGAACTGTTTTTTAGGAAAGTTTGAAATTCAATTTAATCTAAATTTGGGGGAAAATAATTTTTTACTGCCAATTAAAACTAATAAATTATGGCTTTGTAATAGAGGTTATAGTGTTTTTTTATGCATTTGTTAATTATAGAAGTTTTAAAATATGAATAATTGTAATTTATTTCCAATGGAATTGTTAAACACATTAAAAATATTAGTCTAACTCGTAAGTTCATTCAAAAATTTTTGAAAATTAATACAGTTGTTATTCCTCAATTAAACTTTCAATTATGATTACACTAATATATTACACTAGACTAGTGATGATGAGGTTCGGTTTCCATAGGCTCCGGCTGGAGCCTGAGCCTCACTTTAGGAACCTGAACCACGAGTCTCAAATAAAACTGGAGCCTGAGCCCGAACTTGAGCCTCTTACCTGGAGCCTGTGCCCAAGTCTCCTAGCCTCTCTATGTATATTGCATCACAGAAGAGTAATAAAAAAATGTTTATCACAATATCAAATGACATTTACTTCACATTTTTTAGTTTAATTTGGTATATTCGATTATCATTGTAATTTTTATTTCGTAAATAATTATAAAAATTCAAGTTTTACTAAAATGAGTTATTATAAATTGTAAAATATTGGTTAGAAATGTTATTATTGCTTATTTTAAAAGTAATAGCCTTTCTATATACGCTCTCGAAAGCAGAACTTGAGCCTCTAACCTCAGGTTTAGGCTCCAAAAAGTAAGAACCTCAAATCGAGCCTCTTCCAAAATTTAAAACCTGAGCCAGGCTCCCCGCCTGAGGCTTAGGCTCGGAATTAGGCTCCAGAGGCTCTCAGGCTTTAAACCATCATCACTATGTTCACCATCATCAACAATTATTTTATCTCTATAATCAATGTCTAAAAGTGTAAATAGCTATACCTATTTAATTAAGATTTGACTAAACTTGTACAGTACCATTTTAAAGAATAGGGTTCAGTTACATTTTTTTAAAAGCTATACCTATGTTAAAAAAATTTGTGAGCACAGTTTTGTTAATCAATCGGGTCAGGCAGTTTTGTTAATCAATATTGCTAAAAATAATAGAAAAATATACTAGACTTGTAAACGGGTACCCGACAAATTTATCGGGTCAGGCAGGGGTTTAAAATTTTTATTTCAAAGCTCGACTTCATAAAAAACAAGCTCGATAAGGTCATAATATCTGACTTTGCTGTTTAAATTTTAGATAGTATATGGTCGCTTCCTCTCTTCGTTCGCTCGCTTCCATTATTTTATATTTTCTGTTATAAGTTAAATGTTATGTAAAAGCAGATGAAATCAAAAATAAATCACTTTATTATCGATTATTAGTGGCATATGCCACTTTAAGTTTTCACATTTTTGCCGAATTTCCCCTATTTTGACTAGATTTTCCCTTTTTGAAATTAAAAATCCATATTTTTACTGCAAATAGCGGTATATGCAACTTAAGTTATTAATCAAATTTTTGTCATTTTAGCCTAGTTTTGCCTATTTCGAACTGTTTTTCGATAATTTTTTACCATTTTGAGTCTGTAAGTCAATATTATTACAGCAAAAACTGGCATATCCCACTTTTATTATTAATTCTATTTTGTCATTTTAGCATAATTTTGCTCATTTTGGCTAGTTTTTCGGTAATTTCTTTCCATTTTGAGTCTGAAAATCACTATTTTTATGTCAAAAACCGACATATGCCACTCAAATTTTAATCTTAATTTTGGTCATTTTTGCCTAAATTTGTATATTTTGGCCACTTCATTGTTATTTCGAGCTTGAATTTTGCTATTTTTTCAACAAAAAGCGGCATATGCCGATCATTTTTAACTTAAATTTTTGCTATTTTAATCAAATTCTTGCCTATTTTAACACAATTTCGGCCATTTTTGACTCCTTAAGAGCCAATTTTGAGCATACTTTTTGTATTTTTGACACTATATTTTGTCCTTTTTGACATTAAAATCCCTTAATTAGCATAAGAAAAAGGTAAAAATCGCTTAATTAGCATAAGAAATAGGTGAAAATCCCTTTATTAAAGTAAGAAAATTGTAAAATCCCTTAATTAGAGTAAAGAACAAAATCCCTTAATTAACGTAAGAGTGTGCACGGACAGACGGACGGACATACCCAAATCCATATATCTGACAAATTTGCAAAGTCAGATAAAAAATACAAAGACATGAATAAAAATTTAGTAAAACTTTTGTCATTTTCAAAAATATAACTTTACAAGGTTTAATCTCATGCTTCGCATGGTTTATTAATATTTCAATAATTACTCATTTCATAAACCCTTTTTCTAGTAGTGTTGATGATATATCAAGTTTTCTACTATTCTATTCTTTAAATTTAAAATAATTTATTTTCTATTCCTATCCTATTTCCAAATTTTTAAATATTTTATAAGATGCCAGGCTTTGTCAGTCGCGACGAAAAAGTATAATTTAAACATTTAAAATTAATAAGAAAGTCAATGCATACAAAATGATAGATTAGTCAATAGTATAGTATTAGTGTGAATGTCTAAAGTGAAGGGCATTTAAAATATCGTTTCGCTAATATAAATAAACACTGTCTGATGTTTCGTGCAGTACTTTTAGGCCATAAAAGGGTAAAACGCTATTTTGGGTTGGATTGGGCTCTAAAAGCTAAGTCGAGTACGATGCACGTGAAAAATAGTATAGTGAAACGCTTACATTCTCGAACTATAAGCGCCCGAACTTCTCAATACAGGCTCAAGATGATCCTAAAATATATATATAGATTATTATAAACTTTCGAATATGTTTATTCATACAATTTTGAGCTACAATTAATTATCTATGTTGGAGCATAAATTTTTAATTAAGCTAACAGGAATAAATCTTTAAAAATATTTTTAATATACGCTCGGCGCTCAAGCTCGACCCCCAACGCTCAACGCTCACGCTCACGCCCGGTAAAAGTCTAACAATTGACGCTCACGCTCAGCACTGAGCGTCATCCGCTCGAGCGTTGTGCATTACTGACTACAACCAAATATGCTGTGCAGCCAATTTCACAAATAAAAATCTAAATTACTTCCAACTTCACTCCAATCCCATAAAAAGTTTATGTTTAGTTCCACCACCTCTTACGAGCATAGATTTTGTGGACGAGATGTGTTTACGATTGTGGAAGCGTTGAGTATACATTGTTTTATAACTGAAATATACTGAGTGAAGTGCATTATGACAGTGAAAGGGCGCACACAGTCCCGGATTCTTTTCCCAGTTAATCGCATAAACACATCTATGCTTACGAGTTAGTAACGCCAATAGAGTATTTAAACTGCTCTATTCACCTCCAATATTTATTTTATTTTTTCCGAATTTAATTAATACTAATTATAAATTCTTAATATTCTGAAAATTTAAAAAAGTGATGAGTTGTTGTGATTAGAGTTTATGTCTCTTTACCATTGATAACAACTAGTACTAGATATTAGCTTTTGTTAGATTATCAGGTTTACTAAATGATGCCCAAAATTTCAATCTCTAGTGCAATATGAACAGTACGGTATGTGTACAGTACAGTATAAGCGTATGTATTACTCGTAATAAGTGAAACCATTAAATAAATATACAAACATTTTGTTAGTCATTCATTGCACACATTAATACGCTTATAAGATAAAGTATTGTATTGTATTGTTTTCAATAGTTATCGTTAACATATTCGTTTCATATAACTGTTGTGAGATAATCAAAAAGTGACTTAACATATTAAATCAAAACGTATTAAATATTTGTAATTAACCATAATTAACAATAACTATATTTATAAATTGTTATTAGTATTTCAGTATTATCGTATAATCGTATAATCGTATAATATATTATGGATTATAAAACCCATTCACCACCAATGATGGAACCACCGCCGCCATACACCAACACACAGCCATCGAACATGCATTCAGGACACCACCCACACCAACAACAACAACAACACGCACCTCAACCAGGCTTTATTAGCGGACAACCAGCTGCCACTGTTTATCCCGCACAACCAGGTATTATGTCAACATAGAATAAACTACATTACATGTTACTACACATCATACTTGTTTACTAATCATCAAATTATTAGATTATAGATTACTAAATTTGGATTATAGGCAAAACTTAGTAAACTTAGAAAACCATAAAAACCATACCGTTAATTAGGTATTTCCATTTCCAGTTTACCTAACTTACCATTTAATAATAAAGAGCGAAGTATAAGTATAAGTTCTTATTAGACATTATAATTCAAAAGTATGTTTTATGAGTACAATTAATTGTTTTCTAAACAAAAGCAAGTAATCTGATGAAGAATACTTCGTATCATAGAATTTATTATAAATTAGTACCGTATTCTCAGACATTATGCTCCATTGGGGCAAAAACTAAATTACGGTAAAATCAGAAAATTGGTTTGTTGCTGTGTGGTATAAACTCAGTTTTTGCCCCACCCCTCACCTCCACTCACGTTATGCCCCAGTGGGGTATAATCCGAATTATGGTAATAGATATTAAAGTATTTAAATACCTTAACTCGGTTTTTACCCGATGGTTCATATTTCTTAGCTACGGGTTGCTATGGGTCATAAACTGAGTTTATACCCCACTGGTCACAGCGATTGAGAGGGAATACGGTATTACAAATATTGTATTGATTGTCTAATTTGTATCTAAACATTAATATTTGATAAGTTTGGTTTACGGTTCGTTTAATTATAATATAGTTTAGAATTCGGTTGTTCGGAAATATTGAGCTCATCGCACTCCACAACGATTCATGATCACTCATTCCCTATATTTCGAATATTTAACTTTTTTACAATAATTCAATTACCGTTTAGTGATGAATTTTAATGAAATTTAAGAATTTTTATATGTTGAGTCGAATTGCAAACATTTTATTTTACTCTTTAATTGTAATAACAGTGAGTTGATTTGTAAGTTTCCACAATAATGGCTAAATAATGCGTTATTATTAGTTTATTAGATATATTCTGATAATAAATTGATTTGCGATAATAATATTTAATTTTGAAAAGTGAAACGAGTATTTATTTAATAATTGTTAATGAAGTTGGATTATTTGATGATTAAAATAAATGTTAACAGTTAATATCCGATTGTAGGCTATCAAAGCGGATACCCAATTGGGCCATCTGTTGTGATCGGTGCCCCACCCGGAAGTGGTCCAGGTTTGCTAACTAATCTATAAATTTCATATTAATTTCATCTCATTCTTGTTTTATTTCGTTAATTATGAAAAATACGATTACCGTAATTATATGATAATTAGTTATTATTTGTTACAGTAGCGGCTGCAGTGATTGTTAATGTTCAAGGCTTTGGTCCGTATCCGATGCAAGTGACGTGCACACAATGTAGCGCACAGGTTATGACTGAAACTGTCGCTTCACCAGGTCTTCTTACTTGGCTTTTGTCGGGAACATTATTTCTTGTTGGGTATAGTAAACTGATTAAATTAGATTATAGTTACCGTAATCTATAATAGATTATACTGTATTTGATATGTTAGTTGTTGGCTCGGATGCTGTCTTATTCCATGCTGTATACCAGAGTGTCAGGATATCGAACATCGATGCCCTAATTGTAAAACGCATTTGGGAACATATCGCAGACTATAAACAACTAATGGTCAACAGTAAACGGTGCAGACTACGTATAATCTTATAAATATATCTACCAAATTTAATTTTATCAATTATTCTATAATTATTTTGCCTTCAAACTAAATTCTTTGAATGAAAAAACGTTTTTATTGAAATTAACACAAACTTTCGATTCAAATTTAAGTAGAATACTGTGACAGATGGAACACTATTAAAATTAAAAGCATTGTTAACGCATTAAAATTACTATTAATTGTAAATTTACATTATAACGTTAGTTAAATTAAACTAAGTTCGTTAACAATGCTTTCAATTTTATAGTAGAATATTACAATAAGTATCGCTTAAGCATATGCGGTAATAGTAAACAAGTTTTAATAAAGTAAAAATTAACACATCAGTGAATTAGTATGAATTTATGGATAAGAAATCATAAGCGATGTTCTAAGCGTATATTCCTGAACTATTGTTATTAAAATTTCAACAAAACAAATTTTCTTAGTTTTTATTTAATTTGGCAAATTGTGATAAAAAAAGATTAGTTAGAACTCAAAAATAATAAAATTTTTTCAACAATGATTCCGGTATAATATGTAATATGTTGAATAACCTTATGAAACTTACTGTACATGTACAGTACAGTACAGTATACCGCATACCGCATACCATATCCATTTCTATGATAACAGCTTTCTTATCTTAAAACTCACCGTTAATTTAAACATATATGTTTTGTATGATGCTATTATTTGAATCGTCAGTAGTGTAACAAAAGTCTGTAATAAAAAACAAATTTTATAAAAAACTAATATGCCTTCATATTAATCACTTGAATATGAGTAAAAAATTTTTACGCAATCAATACACCGATAAACAGTTCGATTTATTATATACTATTATACTATTATTATTATATAAAATTATTATATTATTATTGTATTGTAATCTAAAATTTTTATGTTATTATTTTGTTTATGATAATTATTATTTTGCTTATATTATAAAATAAAAACAAATTGTCTATTAAAAAATATAAGCATAAATATTAAATATTTACTTTAATTCCAAGTGGCGTTAAATATATTATTTCACGATTTTTTTTTTGAAAAATATTAGTTGTAACGTATTATCGCACCATTACTCGAACGTTCGAGTTGGGAATTTTGATGAACTGAAAAAACATATCTTACTCGAACGTTCGAGTAAAGTGAATTTTTTTATTTATACGAATTTTATAACAAATATGTTTGATTCAGCCATTATGCTAAATGCTCCTAAACTGTTTAAACTGGTGTTCGAGTAAGCGATTTTTAGCATATAAAAATTGATGCCTTACTCGCACGTTCGAGTAAAATGAATTTGTAGGTAAAAATTCATCCATATTCGCCAAACTCGAAAGTTCGAGTATAGTGCGATAATACGTTAAATAGAGCTTTAAAGTATGGGAAATTTAAAATTATAAAAGCTGGTGGAATAATAAAACAACAATTGGTGTGTTTTGGGTTTGCATCACTTAATTCATCTGAATCATACAATTGCTTGCTGATTGTTATAACTAAGGCGTTGTAAATCGTTAGAAAAAAGGGTACAAAATCGTTTGTTAATCGTTTAATAAAGAGGCTTAAAATCGTTTGAAAATTTTTTAATTTTAGTTACAAAATTAGTTATAATGAACAATTATGTAAAATACTTTATGTTATCTAAACTAAATGTTCTTCTATTGTCTCTTAATAGTGCATTATAATTCGAAAAATATCTTTACATGTCTGCGGAAACTAAGGGACGAATTTCACAATTAATTTTTTTTCAGTTAAGCTGGCATCTTCTTAAGTGAAAGGAATGAGATATAGATTTTAATGGTTTATACAGCTTTTCATTACCCAAAATTTTTTAATTTAAACAAATATTGTCACAAAAAATTGAAATCGTTTGAAATTTTTAAATTCGTTTGGTATTTATAAAATCGTTTGAATCGTTTAATTCGTTTACTTTATTTTTAATTATTTTGGTTCTACATTTCATATAAACTTGTTTTAAAATGAAAATAAAGCATTTTAATAAAATCGTTAATTAACGATTTTCAACGCCCTAGTTATAACATATACTTACTGTTTCAAACTTACTACATAAGACCATCAGGATCTAATTAAATGAGGCAAATGCTTGCAATGCTTATAAACAAAATCAAACGTTACATTATACCGTTCGGATACTTATTGACGCATAAGGCATACCAAGGTTTAGATTAACATAATATGTGGAGACATATACAGGTAGTACAACATAAAACCTATGTGGAAATCTTTGCATTATCAATAGAAATGTACAACAAAATTTATAAGTATAAAATATACTAAAGACACAAAAGGTTTTGAAAGAAAAGATTAACATTATTCATCTCTGTATTTAAATTAGAAATTTTTAAAACGGAACTAAAGGCTTATATTCAAAACAGGTGTACAGATTGTACAGTTCTTAATCCTTTACAAGTACTGTATAATGTGTTAATCCAAACCTTAGTATACTTTAATTTGCCTTATGCGTGAAAAAGTATCCGAACGGTATATAATGCCACATATCTATCCTATGTTAATGCTAACTTATCGTAGATTCGCGCCATATTCGCACGCGAGTAACGTGTAAATGGATGAATTTTTACCCCCAAATTCATTTTACTCGCGCGCGCGGTTATGGCATAAAATTTTAAATTTCAAAAATTACTTACTCGCGCAATAAAAAATTTTAAATATTAATTATGACCATATTTAACAAATTTACTAAATTTTAATAGCATATTGCTCACGAGTCAGGAAGCGTGTGTCCGATTTTGTTAAGAGTATGATTTTTGTAATCTGCTCTTCAAAATGTTTCATTTGATGCATATATCACCAATTGTTCCATCTGATCCAAGAGTGGGAACACATGTAACAATTTGTGATATACCGTATACATCAAACAAACATTTTGAAGAGCAGATTACAAAAATCATATTCTAAAGCAAATCGGACACACGCTTCTTCAATTATGTTTGGTTTACCACTTTTTAAAGTTTAGAAAATAATGTGCGAGTATAGTGAGTTTCAAAAATTTCACTTTACTCGCGCGCGCTAGTATGATAAAAAGGGAAATACTGTACCGCTATTTTTGATTACATGTAATACCACAATACAGCACATTCATCACTTTACTGTACTGCTCGTATCTAAATTGAACGAAAAAGTAATAACCATTTAATTAAAATAAAATGTGTTTAAATGATTGATTAATATTATAGATAAATCATCTTTGTTTAATTTTTAAAAAATTCAAATCAAATATGAAACATGAAATACATATAATTTAGCGAATACACTAATTTGAATGAAGCGAATATTTATGATTTTTGAACAAAACGTATTCATATATATCTATTTCTATATTTATAATAATTATAATAATAAATTGTTATCTATTAATAAATCATTTTTTTGTACGTTTAACTCATTAAAATAAAATTAGAGTTATGGCAAAAATAAGAAATACATTAAAAATGGCAATCAATTTCATCGTACGTATAAACTATTAAATTTACGTTAATTTTTCTTGATATATTATATGCGGTAATATTTTATCGAATTTTTTCGATAATAATAATTAAATCATTTAATAAAAACTAAAACTTAATATCTATAATCGAAAAAGAATTAATCAATTGCTATTTAAATTAAATTTGAAATATTTATATTTTAAAAATATAATTAAATCGATGAGTTTAAGTTTAAGTTGAAGTTTTAATACGCTTTTTATTGAGTGCATCAATATTCTCGTGACTATCGTCTTCGCTGTACTCGAAAAATCTCACTTCACAGTCATTACCATTTACATTAATTTGGTCATAGTTTGAAGGATCGGTATTCTGAGAATCGTTTACCGTTTGATCATTAATCTGTTTTCTAGGTCTTCCACGAGATCTTTTTACTGATAAATCTTCTTCTTTCACTTTAGTTTGTTCCGGTTTAGACAATTTGCATTTAGGCTTTCGTTTTCCTAGTTTAGCGGCTTTAAGTGAATTGGTTTTGGCTTTAATAGTGGTTACACTAGATCTTGCCTTCAATTTCTGTAAACTAGATCTCGATTTATTGTTAAGCATACTAGTTTTCGCTTTTCGACCTTTAAATGCTGTTAAATCTAAGTTATGAAAGTATCGAAAGTATGGCCACGAAGTGGTTGCCAATTCTTCATCATATTCAACGCTTCTGCAAATTTAAAAAAATAGTAATAAACTGTATACACGATAAATAAATAGCAATCTATTAGATACCTCAATACATTTAAATAGCCATATCTTAATCGATGGAATAAACCTCTGAGTGCATTGCCACCCCATTTATAGCCAGCGGCGTTCATTTCATTCGCAATTTTATCCCAAGTTTCATATTTTTTACCAGTAAGAAAATCGTCGGTATATTTTTTAACTAAATTGAGTAACGCTACATACAGTTCGCTAACTTCTTGATTTTTCGTATTGCTATTAGTAGTTTTGGAAGTTGAACCACGTCTATGATTAGTTGGATAACTGAATTTTCCTTTTTTATCGTCAACCTTATCTTTTATTGGTGATAATGATGTTGCACCCACTGTTATATTACCAATGATATCTGCCATCATATCAAGATATGGCCATCGAGATTCACCAATTAACGTTGGATAGCATATAATATTTGTGTACGTCGAACGCAGTCTAGAAAACCGATTTCGACACGAGAGCGGATCAAAATAACCAACATCTAACTTATTGCAACATTAATTAGTTTAATGTAATTTTTATGCAAATCGAAATACAAAACCTCTAGAATTTAAATCTCGAGAAATTTGCTCCCAAACACTACGCTTAACGTCACATACATTCTTGGCATTCGTTATCTCATTACTATGAAGTTTGCAGAGTTCTAAAAAATTAGCGGTCGCTTCTGGCGTCCACTCGTACAACGGTTCAGTTGGCGCGTCTTCGTACAAATCACCATCAGATTCGATTTCTGCATTGGCACTAACACTTCCCATTACCATTGCAATGCCGTCATTGTTGGTGATATTTGGGCGCGAAATGGAGCAATCAAACAGTTTACGTGTGGACGATGCGGATGTGGATGCAGATGCAGATGTATTGGTGGATATGGTTATGGCTGCGGCTGATGTTGACGCTAACGTAGAATCGAATAATTTCTTTGATGCTTTGGTTTGTAAGTTTGATGGCGACGATGGCGTCAATGGCGTCAATGGTGTCAATGGTGTTAGTGGTGCTGATGGAGAGTTTAATGAATACCGACAATATGAGCCTACATTTACGACCTGTTAATATAATATAATATAATTATAATATGATTATTTTGTAATGACTAACTTATTATTAATGACTAACATCACTAGTGTTGATTTGATTATGGGTTTGATTGTGTGGTTCGCACACTAACGCATCAGTTGGTTCGTCCAATACGTGTTCATTCACATATGTCTGTCTGGTTTGATGATTGTCGCCAATACTACCATTATTGGCATACAATTTACTCTTTATTTTAATTTTCGATAAATGACTAATTGGATTATGGCGACGATATCTCACATATTCACCGAATTCAGTGTCATATATGAATAGATAATACAATTCTGGTTTCAATACAAACCGTTGCCAAGAATGCCATTCACTTTTAAGTTGTTCGTCATTACTGATAGCATCTAATAGAGACTGAAATGTATTGCCAGTTATGGGTAACGTATACACCAAATCATCGCTTATGTGTACCAATATCTTATTGGTGGAATCGATCACCTCTTCATTCACCACATTTGTGTCATTATTGATATTGTTGTCGATATTATCAGTTGGATTGCGATGGTGGTCATGTAAATCACTATCTCCCACAATCACAATATCCGACATCACATGTGCATAACATAACCAAATCAATAACAAATAATAATACAATACTACTGTATTTTGCTTTGTTTATTAAATCAAACACTTTTGGTACTTTTTATTTATAGATTGCATACGGTATATGTTTTCTTATTTGTTTGTTGCTATTATTGTAGACAACTAAAATTTTACTGTTAAATAGTGATTTTTATCATTAACTGTTTCATAACCGTTTAATTATAAAAATTCTGTAAATCTAATGTTATTTTTTGTTAACTTTTGAAAGTTTTTAATAAGATTTTTTTAATGATATATTGAAATACAAGTGCAAGAAAAATTAATTTCGTTTAAAATTCAAAAATTTTACTGAAAATTTTATTTTCATTTATTGAATTTTTATATGAATTAATTTAAAAAACTTTTGTTTAATTCGATTAATTAATTAAGAAATTAAATGTGAGCTCTACATGAATGTTAGTTATTGTTTAAAATTGATTTTTATTACCAAAAAAAATTTTATATCATATATTATCGACATTATAAATTTCGTTATTTTACACATCAGCCAAAAATTTTTATTTTACTACTGTAAACCAAAAATAGAACATTTTTGTTTTTAATTATAAACAATTTATTTTTATAATTTTACATCAAAATACTCGTTGAATTAACAGACTTTAAAGTATGAATTTCACAATTCAACATATTTTTATTTCAAATCGATCAGCTATTTTAGTTATTTATCGTTATATTATTGTCAGCATCAGGTTTTTTGCGTCTATTCCGCCCAATGCAGAGCAATGTTAAGCAGAGAGGAACAGTGGCCGTGGATTCATGTTATCGGTCAACGATTTTATTTAGATAATTATTTTTATCATATTATTGTATGCGTAATAAACATTTGAAATAACAAGCAGCAGGGTGTTCCAGGCTTTGTCTACAGGGGTGACATTCAGAAATTTTGCAAAATTCTAATATAATTAAACTCTCGGATTCAAACGACAATTATATGGTCTTAAATGACTAAAAATTAAACGGATCTTTAGAACTCATCCGTCAATATTCGCTTAAAAGAAAAAATTACAAATTTTCAATGTTCTGAACAGCAAATTTTAAAGCACTTGAAAGTTAAAAATTTTAGTTTAAGAATGTAAAAAAAAATTCATTGCCGTTTTTTTCTGGGACATTATGGTACTCAGAGAACAGTATTAACAGCGATTTCCTTTTAGAGTTTTTGCTTATTTATTATGCACTACTTTATATCTCTCAGAAATTCTAGCAATTTTTTGTTGTTTAAAAATCACTATAACTGAAAATAGTGGTAATAAATATAGTATATGCATAAGAAAAATTATTAAAATAAATTTTTGATTTAACAAAAACAAATGTTAAATTATTTAATGTGAAAGTTTATGGAATTGTACTGTGCATGTTAGGCAATATTTAAAGGTCAATCATTTGAAACTCATGTTAGGTTCAGTATTCAGTGTTCAGCGTTAGTGTTGAATGTTGAGTCTGTTCAGTGTCAGAAAGAGAGAAACAGCGAACAGTAAAACAGCAAAACTGCATTAAAAGTAATAACAGCCTTGAACTGATGCTACGTTTGCTTTGAAGGGCATTTAAAGAGTTTCTCGTGTTTAGACATTAGCTCAACACAACCAGAGCATCATAACTGTTCCTAACATTTTTGTGTAAACTAATAGTTGGTTAAATTGTGATATAAAACAAATAATTATATATAAAATGTCAACTCGTATGTCTAGAAGATTTTATCGATTAGACTCACTGCCTAATAGTGATGGTTATCTTGATCATGGAATGACCGCTCAAATCGAGAACAAATGGGTTTTCGAGGTGGCCTGGGAAGTATGCAATAAAGGTATTACAATATACTGTACAGTATATTCATGTTTATATTGTTCGGTAGTTATTTTAATTATTTGAAATTTTCCAATTATTAGTTCTATACATACAGTATAAAGTTATACTGTACAGTATTCAATACACCGGTATTTTACAGTGGTTGTAAGTTTACTAGTTTTGTGATTCAGCACAGATATAGACAGCCGCAGCGTTACAGTCAGTATACGCTTATAGAGGTTACATAAACCTTGAACTCTGCAAAAGAGATGCTCTTTCATAACTTTAGAAATTTAATAAAACTTGTAACGCTCATATTAGAAGACATTGGCATCACATAAATAATTGTTTAACCTTGATTTGAGAGATGAAACTTGCATTTTATCCAATATACTCTAAACTTTAAGCTCTATTATTTAAAATAAGTATTTTTAACTAAATATTTATCGAGTGTAATATGGGTTCGGATAGTTTCGGAAAAATTATTTTTTAAAAATATATTAAAGGGTGATAAAAGATGTATTGAATACTATATTTTTGTGAATATTCTCCTGTATCTATTATTTCTATGTTATTCTTAATTTTATAGAAATAATTCTTTTGTTTTTAATAATTAGGAAAAAAGATTCGCTTTTTTGTTAATCAATTATAAAGTTTTCTAATTTAATTGTGTCTAATATTTTTTCTCCCTATTTTCTATATGAAAACGATTATCTTATATTTAATGAAAATTAAATTTTTAAAATTTACAATTGTTTTAAAATATGGTTAATAACTGTTTGTTTTGCGTTGAAATTAGTTGGTGGTATATATACTGTTATACGTACAAAAGCTCAAGTAACATCCGAAGAGTTGGGAGATAATTATTGTTTGGTTGGTCCATATAATGAACATTTGGTTCGCACTGAAGTGGAAGTTGAAGAACCAAC
Organism: Phthiracarus laevigatus; assembly: GCA_034700185.1. Classification (NCBI taxonomy): domain Eukaryota; kingdom Metazoa; phylum Arthropoda; class Arachnida; order Sarcoptiformes; family Phthiracaridae; genus Phthiracarus; species Phthiracarus laevigatus. The sequence continues at coordinate 8,199 of JAQIXJ010000765.1, read as the reverse complement.
TGATTATGCATTTCGCGGAGCAATAAATGCACTCAAACAATTCGGAATAAGATTAATATATGGTCATTGGCTTATAGAAGGATATCCAATAGTTTTGCTCATCGATATTGGATCCGCTTCTTGGAAACTAGACGAATGGAAACACGACTTCTGGAATGTTTGCAATATTGGAATTCCATGGAATGACAGAGAGTCTAATGACGCTTTAATTCTTGGATATTGTGTGGCCTGGTTTTTAGAAGAGTTCTATAAAAGAATTGAGGAAGAAAGAGGTCGTCCACTAATTGTGGCTCACTTTCACGAATGGCTCGCTGGTATTGGATTGATTTTGTGTCGAACCAGACATCTAGATATTGCTACTGTGTTTACAACTCACGCCACACTTCTTGGAAGATATCTTTGCGCGGCTAATGTGGATTTCTATAATAACTTAGATAAAGTAATATAACAATATAAGTAGACTATAGCTTATGGTATAACAATATTTGTTTTATTTGAAAGTTTCATTTGGACAAAGAAGCAGGTGATCGGCAAATTTATCATCGATACTGTATGGAAAGAGCTGCTGTCCATTCTGCTCATGTTTTCACAACAGTTTCGGAGATTACATCACTAGAATCGGAGCATTTGCTCAAAAGAAGTCCGTGTATTATTACACCAAATGGACTTAATGTTAAAAAGTTTAGCGCTTTGCATGAATTTCAAAATCTACACGCAATCGCCAAAGAAAAAATTCATTCATTCGTTAGGGGACACTTCTTTGGACATTACGATTTTGATTTAGATAAGACACTATATTTTTTTATTGCTGGTAGATATGAATTTAATAATAAAGGCGCCGATTTATTTATCGAGTCTTTAGCGCGATTGAACTATTATTTAAAGGTATAACTCATATAACTTAACCTATTTTTCTGATAGTCTTTAATTGCATTATGTTTTAGTCAACAAATAGCGATACAACGGTTATAGCATTTCTCATATTTCCCGGACGTACAAACAATTTTAATGTTGACTCACTTCGTGGTCAAGCGATAGCAAAACAACTTCGCGATACAGTAGAGGACGTGCAGGCAAGTATTGGAAAGCGAATGTTTGAAATATGCTTGAGGTAACAGTAACATACCGGTATAAAGTATATTTAAAGTGTAATGACATCGTTATTATGTTTTCATGGTTATTTAGTGGCAAACTACCGGATGGAAGTGATTTACTAAAGCCCGATGATATCGTTAAATTAAAACGTTGTATTTATGCCGCTCAGCGAACATCGTTGCCACCTGTTATTACTCATAATATGATTGATGACTCCACTGATCCCGTATTAAATCATATAAGGCGAACACAGTTGTTTAATAATCGTAGCGATCGCGTCAAAGTCATATTTCATCCCGAATTTCTTTCGTCAACGAGTCCATTGTTTAGTATGGATTACGATGACTTTGTTCGTGGATGTCATTTAGGTATAGCACATTAATATATAGGTACACATTATCATTATTTAAGGTCAACAAATATTCATATATTCACGACTAGTTGTCATCTAATTTACCGTAAAATGTTTTATGATAATTGAAATTAACGTTAGGTATATTTCCTTCATATTACGAGCCATGGGGTTATACACCCGCCGAATGCACTGTAATGGGCATACCATCAGTTACAACAAACTTATCTGGTTTTGGCTGTTTTATCAATGAACACGTGGCAGATCCCATGTCGTATGGCATTTATATCGTCGACCGAAGGCACAAAGTAATTAAAACGAAACCATTATTTAATTTGTTTTATTAATGCTAAGCTTATGAATGTATGGCAGACTCTGTGTTTTTAATATAATTTTGTTTGGTGGCAGTCTATACGTAGCTGTGCTATGATTGCCTCAAACTATCTGTTAAACAGATTCCATTATTGAACTGTGAGTGTCACATAATATTAATCTAGTAATTGAATTGTTATACAGTGCTAGTATCTACTATCTCATCCAATATTGATGTTTCATTTTGTTTGTACTGGAAGTACACTTTTCATTATACAACCTACATATGCATATTATACTATAACCTGCATTTTTTTCACTTACTCTATATCTATTATAAATTACTCACACTGTACTTAAATTATGACATTATAGAGTCCAGAGGAATCTGTACAACAATTAGCACAATATATGTTTGATTTTGCTTGTCTTTCTCGGCGACAAAGAATAATTCAACGAAATCGTACCGAACGATTAAGTGATTTACTTGATTGGAAAAATTTAGGGGTTGTAAGTAAATTTACAATTAAAATGGTTTAGTAATGTTGTTAATTTTCGTATAATTCATTAGTATTATAGAAAGGCTCGACAATTGGCGTTACATCGTCTTCATCCCGAAATACTTACTGAAGAAGCTGTTGCGGCAAAGTTTCGTTACCCCAGACCTGTATCAGAGCCACCAACTCCTTCAACATCTCGTGGAGCATCACCGACTTCGAGTGCAGCTGCAAGTGATGACGAAGATGAAGATGGAGATGGAGATCAAGCATCTGATGCTGAACGAGATGATGAAGAACGAGAAATATTGTCAAATCCCGAAAGTGAAGACAAACAATAATTGTAATAAGTTTTAGTGAAATTGTAATTTTAATTTTAAGGCAATAAGCGTTTATATAATTTGGTTTAATGCCAAATGATGGCTAATCATATGGTGATGTAGTAATTGTTTGAGCTTAACAGTCAGTTAATTGTCAAACTGACTTAAAATTTTTTCTTATTTAGGTTTTAAAGTATCAAATCCTTATATGTTTTGTGTTTGCATTTATTTTTCTATTATATATATACAATTGTTATCTGATTATAATTGTGATTAATAGCAATAATTCTTACATTTAGGCGATTATTAACTATAATTTTGTTTCACGAGGTGCCAAACAAGTATATATTATACTTTATTTTTATATTACATAACGTTATATAAATTTATCATTAGATACTAATTTTATTATTTAATCGTTAACTAATTTTTCTTTAATTTACTGAAATCATTAATAAAAGTATATATTAATTTGTGGTATAATATATGAGAACTTGATTAAATACTGTATGCACTTAGTCGTTACCATATATTCATGTGACCACCGCTCAAATAAGGGATGATCTATGATCTATGGTAACTAGAGATGAACATCGGAAGTTAAGGAAAAAAGGAACAAAGCTCACATTTTCTTAGGATAATGCATACTTATTTGACAAATATATTAGACTAGTAAACGGGTACCCGAATGTCGGGTTCGGGTCGGGTTTTAAAATTTATATTATAAAACCCGACTAGCATAAAAAATACATAGAAATGATCAAAAATTTAGGAAAACTTTTGCCAATTTTAAAAGTACAACTTTATTTATACTAAATAACAAATATTAGTTGTAAAACTACTAAAATATATATTTTATGTGGAATTTTTTTTGCAAAAAATTATTGACATTTGCTTAAGTTGGATTATCGGGCCGGGTCGAATTCAACAGTCTCGGGCACGGGTCGGGTTCAAACCTGTCGGGTACGGGTCGGGTACCGAAATTGCTATCGATTTACTAGTCTAAAATATATATTAGATTTTAAACTTATGATGGTATAATTCCAAAATTCCTTTATAATGGTAAGAAATCGGTGAAATCCCTTTATTATCATAAAACTCGACTTTTGAATAAAATCAAGCTAAAAATGTTGTTTCCGAGAAAACGTTTTTGATTTTATAACTTTGATCCAAACTTAATTAATGTATTTTTTAGTTTTCAAAAAATTAGAATTTATTATAAATGTTAATTTTAATCGATATACTCAACATAAACTCTTTATTTATAGCTTTGGGATATCAATGTTGCTAAAAATTTAATGAAAGAAAAAAATTTATAGTATCGCTGTATCTATCAGTTAATAAATATCCTCAAACCAATTCATTATAGGAGACAGAAATGAGTAATGAATTTACGGCAATCAATAAAACGATAAGTAAAAGTTGCAAAACTATTACGTAAATAAAATAATAGCACCTGTTGATAGAAAAAATGTTATATTTAAGATAAATAATTTATTAAATTTACGAGTAAATGCCTTTAGTTGAAGTACAGTATAAATCATGACACTACCACTTATTGCATTAAAATTGTTGACCATTGCCAATATCTCCCTCGAAAGACAGACAGTATTTGATAGTTTGACCAGTAGAACAACATGGGATTCAAGTTACGATTTTATAGTTGTTGGCGGAGGAGTGGCTGGATCTATAGTGGCTTCCAGACTCAGCGAGAATTCAAATTGGAAAGTATTACTTGTTGAAGCTGGTGGATCTCAATCGGTACTTTCTGAAATGCCTGGCATGTTTCATATGGTGTTTTTCGATAATCCAAATGATTGGAACTATACCACTGTACCTCAAACACACGCTAATAATAAAACATTTAGCATAATGAGAGGAAAACTTCTTGGAGGATGTTCTTCTGTCAATGGTATAGAATAATATAATTAGTTATTTTAAATTAAAATTTTCAATTTATGTTACTTTTTTGCTATGTTCAAAATTCTCATACACTGCTGTAATTTTAAAAAGAAATTCATTGCCTATATTTCACATTAATTCAATTTAATTAGTTAAGCTAACTTCAATTATTGCTAAAGAGTTAACGTTATATTTAAAATTTAAATGGTTCCTTAACCGAATTAATTGAGAATAATTTTCAATTGACATTTCAAACTTATTTATAAGATTTTTGTAATAAGTTTGACAAAATGTAAAAAAATATACTTGGCATAATATTTAAAGTTTTATTATTAAGAAATGTCGGCCAATGTTCTATTAAATAAACTACTGATACCATTACTATATTTATAATAACTTAAACCCCTTAAAATAATATAATTATTATGTATATGCTTTAATTTGATTATATTTTCGAGGTTATGAATTAATCTAAATATATATAGATGTATATTATAATCGGTTAACTAGTTAACTAATTATAATATAACATAAGTTAACTAAATATAATATAAGTATAACTAGTTAACTAACTAAGAAAAGTTATGTTATTGTTAAGCTAATTATTTTGATATTTTACTAAAAATAGTAAAATTATGCATGTATTTCTGAAATCATCAATATATGCATGAACATCGAAAAACTCAACTTTTATGCATTTTTATGGATTTATATTTTTTTATGGATATATAATCTAAACTTTTATTAATTAATACTATTTCATTCATGCATTTATCAGGATCCTGATCATAAGTCAAAGTTTATATATTAGAAAAAAAATTTCGCGGAGGGTGTAAAGGGTGTCGTTAAAGGCCTTTAAAGTTTTATATGTAAAAGGGGTGTTTTTTAGACTAAAACTTTAAAAATTAATAACTATCGTTTAGGAGGAGGGGTTAGAGATGTGGGGTGACTTTTAAATATTTTTATCTAATTTAGGAAAACGGAATCCGATAAAATTGGGGGTGTGGGTAGCCAGGAAGGGGGACAAATAGAAAGGACAAAAACATCCCTTTTTACACGTCAAAACTTTAAAGGCCCTCTACGGCCCCCCTTTACATCCTCCACCGAAATTTTTTTAGCTCACTTTGTATAAACAAAGGCGAGCTTATGGATTTCATTTTGTCCGTCCATCTGTCCGTCCTCCTGTCCGCAGTCTTAATTAATAAAGGAATTTTAAACTTTACAGAATTTGTTTCAAAAATTTTATATTTTTGACATTCATATACATAAATTTATAAAAAGTGAGCTCTCTATGAATGTGCCGTTCTTGTTTCTCATATATATTTTTCATTGTTCTCCATCAAATAAAAGTGGTTTCAATGAATTCGACTTAAGACACTCGACTACATTCCCTCGTTAGTTATAGACAATTCTTTAAATATTTACTTTTGCACACTACAGTATAAATATTTGTATATGGCCTTAAATTCTTTTATTTTGCATCTACTTTATTTGGTAGATGACATACAATATTTTTCATTTAGCGGTACTTTTGCATATTTAATCAATATTTTTTCCTGCATAAATAGAATTAGAAATTAATAGCAATTTATGTAGCAATCAAATTTAACATTTTAAAATTTGATTAGCAATTTCGCATATTCGTGGCAATCGACATATTTATGATTATTGGGCACAGCATTACGGAGCAAAGGGTTGGTCTTATGACGATGTTTTACCATATTTTATGAAATTTGAAAAGCAAACTGATCCTGAAATGATGACTGCCGAGCATATGGCACATCACGGTATGAATGGTCCAGTTACTGTTAGAAGCCCTCAAATTACGGATACTGAACGAGAATGGTTTAAACAGATGCAAGATTCAGGCTATAAACTTATTGAAGACATAAATGGTCCAGAATATGGTCCGATGACTGTTGGATCGGTCCAGCAGACAATATTGAACGGGCGAAGACTTTCCACATGATTTGCATATTTAGAGCCAAATATAGGCAGATCTAATCTTCACATATTGACTAACAGTTTGGTGACCAAAATTTTATTTGAAAATGCAACGCATACGAGAACAACGACAGCAATACAATTTTATCATAATAATAGTTTCCATAGAGTTCACGCTACAAAAGAAATAGTTATATCTAGTGGTGCTATTAATCCACCACAATTACTTATGGTATCAGGCATTGGTCCAGCAGCTCAACTCGAATCTAAAGGTATTCGAGTAATTGAGAATCTTGCTGGAGTAGGAAGATAATTCCACCATGGTTTGGGCTCGTATTTTTACAAACGCTTGGAAGACGACGTTTGGGATGATTTTAAGATTTATTTCGAAAACTTAATGAATGTGGACAATTTGTATGAGTTTTATAACTCTTGTTCCGTTCCCCTTGATATGATCAATATGCACGCTTCAGCTTTTAATATTAAATATAATAATAATACTGAATGGCCCGATACTGGGTTTAAACTCACAACTAACGTGTTAAGTGATGGTAAACAATTATTTGTGCATTTAGACATTTAAACTTTGCGCCCATTAAGCAGAGGTACTATACGTCTTCATTCAATAAGTCCATTTGTTCGTCCTCAGATATAATCCAACCCAACTGATCTTCATGTAATGATTAAAGCATTTCGCGAATTACATAGAGTTGCTGGAAACTCACTGAGCTTCAGCCAACTAGAAATTGATAGTAATTGTCAAAAGTGTTTCGCCAGAAGATATACTCAAATATGATTCATATTTTGAATATCTCGCAAAAGAAAGATGTTACGCAACTATACATCAGGCTGGCAGTTGTCATAAGGGTGCTTCAAACGATACTAATGCTGTGGTTAATAAAATGTAAAAGTGTGCTGCAAAATAAAAAGGAAAGAAGAGAAAATAATATAGCGCACAATACAATTCCAATAGGGGTTGTGTATGAATAAAATCAAGAACGAAACAATCATAGACAGCTCATTTTATTATAGCTAATTTGGAGTTTAGCAAATTATAAATGTTTAAAAGTTTGACAAATGCACAAATGTTGTGGCACAAATGTTTAAAAGTCGAACTAGTATTGACAGACCGACAGACCGACAGACCGACAGACAGACAGACAGAAACCGACAGAAACCGACAGAAACCGACAGAAACCGACAGAAACAGACAGAAACCGACAGAAACCGACAGAAACCGAGAGATCCGATAGAAACCGACAGTAACCGACAGAAACCGATAGAAACCGACAGTAACCGGAGAAACCGACAGAAACCGACAGAAACCGACAGAAACCGACAGAAACCGACAGATACCGACAGATACCGAAAGAAACCGACCGATACCGACAGAAACCGACAGACTGATAGACCGACAGACTGATAGACCGACAGACTGATAGACCGACAGACTGATAGATCGACAGACTGATAGACAAACAGACCGATAGACCGACAGACAAAATCAAAACTGTCAGCTCACTCTCTCTTTCAAGGTTATCAAGTAGTTTGTCACTTAACAAAGAAATTGCATCAAATAAATGAAACTGACAAGTAGTAGTTTGGACACTATAGGACACACTCCTATTCAAAATAGGGGCCTACCATATGACACTCATCTGCTCGAAATACAAGTAGGAATCAAAGATCAAAGAAAATTAGTATAAATAAGAGTAACATCTCATAAAGAAGTCATTCAATAAAAGTTTCAATTAGTGAAAAGTAATTATTAAGAAAA
>JAQIXJ010000764.1:0-27676 GCA_034700185.1 Phthiracarus laevigatus | reverse complement strand
TCGAAGATATTGTCGCGTAATAACCATTTTTTGTGTTAAAAAATTAAACTTAATATATTAATTAACTATTATCTATTTATATCATTTAGTTAACAAAAACTTCATATTTAAATCTTATTAAAATTATTTAATTTTTAAATATTAAAACACGTGTTTTCTTTAATAAATGTTCATCATTCATATAACTCAAGTATTCGTATAAAATAAAAACATTTAGAAATACTACTGCCATCTTCAGTGTAGATCTTTAAATGTAGAATAGAAACGTGTGTAGTCTTGTTTAAAATTTAAGCAATTTGACAGTTTACAGATAGTCTTTTTATTTGGTTATCAAACAGTGTAGCGGTATATCATATTCTACCAAATTATTGCTAAAAGTAAGATTTAGACAAAACTCGTAAAGCTGAGGAATAATTTATAAAATATCATGAGGATAGTCCGCAGCTTATTCATTAAAAGTAGAATACGATATGAATATTAACATTTTTATCATTTTTTCTTCAGATCATATGCCCAAGAATTTAGAGTAAATATTTAGAGTAAATTGACTCTGATATGACACAATTTTATAATAGTATTTTAATATGTATGGTCGTTAATAAATATCATCCAAAAAACTAATTAAAAAACTCTCACATTTGAAATTTCTGATGGAAAAGCCAAAAACAATAATATTGCTAAAATAGCAATTATTCACATTTATATTCAAAAATGTGCTTCAAATGTGAAAATAGTGCAAATCATCATAAAATCAATAATATACTAATTCAACCAAACTATGAAACTCGAAAGCAATTACTTTATTAATTTTGAAATATTATTCTATTAAACTCTTCAATAATTTGAATCAAACAATGAATAATAATTAAAGTATAGTACTAAATATTGATCAAATGAGACTATACTTGTAATTTTCCACAAACCACTAAATCCAAATAATGAAACTACAGTCACAAAAGTTTTATGTTGAAATCTGAGATTATTACTGGTGGTCTTACGTTTAAAAATTTTATTAACAATTAAAGTGAAGCATATCGTTTAAGCAATTTAATAATACTTTATACGACATGACTTATACGGTAAGATTGCGAAAATATTATTTCTTAAATCATTGTATTATTTAACAATAATTGAGAATGAATTATTTCACAAGTTTTACTATTTTTTCAAATAGCATTATAACATTCACCTAATTTTTCAACATAAATAAGTTAACAATTTTATTTTAAAATAAAATCGAGAGAATAAAAGCGTAATTAGTAAACATATTTAGCTGATAAACTTGTACCGACAAAAATACACGCACATGTGCTTATTTTAATATAAAGGTTGTTAACTTATATTTTTCTACAATACAGTAATTGTAAATCTGTGTCGTCATTATTTAAGGAAATAAGAAAGAGTTGCACGGATGGCAAAAAATAAAACCAAAACAAATAAAAACAAAATATTTTAACTATTTAATACTCCATTAAATTTAATTAAATGAGATAATTAACATATGAGTAAAGCTTTTAAAATAAAGGAATATAAATATCTTGTATTATTTATGTTATCATTAATAATTCCAATGATTTCTTCAAATAAAATGTCAATAAGTTCTCATAATCACATAAATTAAATAAAATTAAATTGCTTTTATATAAATAATTTTCTCTGCCAAATATATAATATTTAATAAAACTTCTTTTGGATGTGCTTTTTTTATTTAAAAAGTGATTTTTCAATTATTTTAAAAATAATAACATTAAGGCCCTAAAACGTCAACAAGAATCCAAGTGTACAACTTCTTAAATACTATATCGACGCGCTTATAATCAACATTATTTATACCATCGGATTTATACCTTCTTCGACCGCTATATAATTTCTTGTATCTAAAAGATTAAATAAAGAGCGTAAAAGTTTACTTAAAATTATAATAGTTTGGTAAGTATTTAATTTATTATTGCCATTTTTTATTTAAGCGCTTTTACTAAACCACTATTTTGATTGTTGTCACGTTCGCATCAAATATTAAATAAAATTAATGTCCGTAAGGCAAAGGAGTTTAATAAAAAGCGCTTAAAAGTTGAGAATAAAAACAATAAAGTACACATTAGTAATACTACAACGCCTACCGATCAGGATTAGGTTCGTCTCCTTTATGTTTGAGCATTTTATAGCGAGCAATGTCTGCAGGATAGCGAGATATTTTATATCCATAAAATCTAATCCTGTTGGACCTAAAAATATAGCATAACAATAAGTAATGGTATTAATAGAAGAGCAGTGAATAAACAAGTCAATTACATGTCATCATCTTCTCCACCCCATCCCCAAAACTCGTTAGAGAAGCCATTAATTTTCTCGAACTGTTCTTTAGTTAAGGCGCTAACCCCACCAAACAGATCTTTATAAGGAAGTCTGTGTTTCAAAAAAAATAACGAACAAAAAGCATGAATTGATAAAAGGAGTAATAAATAAAATCATATATGATTAATAACTGAGTCAATAATTACCTATAACTAAACTTATCGATGGCCACTGACATATGGCGTGGCTGTTCGGGACATGTATACAGATTTCTATCATCTTCTGGTATCAAATCTACATCATGGAATATAAAGCATTGATAATCATATTGTTTCAGTGCCTCAATAAATCCAACGTTCATCAGTTTGGCACGATTGAACTTTCCAACACCACTCTAAATAAATGGAAACAAAATAATCAAATCAAAAGTTAACAGTAAGTCCGTATTTTTAAAAAAAACTTAAATGTCGAAATTGTTCGATCATTATCAACATTTATGTTAAAACACAATATTATTCCTATGAAGCTTACCAAAACTGCAACTACAATACAACAGGTGATATTAACATATGTGTTGTATCATTGTTTTGTATAATTAGATTAAAACAATGCCACTGAATATTTTTTCAATGGCATTAAGCTTATTTCAAAAGTAAAACAAGAAGGACACATTCATAGAGAGCTCACTTTTAATCGGTATTTGCAATCTTATGTCACAAATTTAATCGTTTTTGAGGCAAAATGACAAATACCTTTATTATTATAAGAAATTGGAGAAATCTCTTTATAGATCTAAGACTGCGGACACACAGACAGAAAGACAGACGGACGGACAGTGTCAAAAGCATAAGCTCTACTTTTTTATAAAAGTGAGCTAAAAATTGATGTTTTTAAATTTAGTTTTGATTAAAAAAACTATAATACTGTAATTTAATCTAACGGTTACCTCTTCGACAATATAAATGCCATAATCGAGTTGTTGTCGCATCAAAACGAAATGAATATTATGTAAGAATATTCTTAAATGTTCCTCTCTATCACGATATGGAATAATGATCGCAACTTTATGTCTAGCGATACACTGTTTTGGTCGAAACCTTCCTCCAGGTTCCAGATCAGGTAATAACGACTCTAACTGTTCGAATGATGGACAGTCATCGAGTACTTTGAGACGACCAACTGTTACATCAATTCATTATTAAAATGATTAAATTATAATTAAATCTATGATATGATTGATTACCTAACTTTGGCGGCACTAACGGACAAATTTCTAGACTAGATGTAACATTATCTGAAGAATCAATTAATTGATAGGCACTCGTCAACTGTTCAACGGTTCCTGAATTATTATTTACACCATTTATCGTTCTTCTAAACTCATTTTTTAGGGAATTATTAGAGGAGGACAGCACTGGCAGCGTTGACGATGTATTATAATTTAATTTGGATTTATAATCTAAATTTGATGAATGATGAGCGTCTGATGTGATGGCGAGCCATGGAAGTGATTGACTAATATTATATTTGTGCTTAATTGCTAAGAAATTAGCGGTGTATTGCATGAGTAGGAACACTAACACTATTGCTATCAATAGTTTGTAACAGTTTGCCCGACATATCACTGATGTTGTCGATGATGATGATGATGATGGCGAAGATGACGACGATAGCGATGATTGCGTTGATGCGGTCATGTGTGTTGGTATTGGGTAATACTCGTGTGTTGTTTGATGATTACCATTATTAGAGAGTCTAACCATTCTCTCTCAACACTGAAACACACTGAACAACTATTAATGTTTGTATCTGTTAATGTTTAGTCTGTTATAACAGACATTTTTAGTTTATGGTTCGCCCAATCAAAACACGCATACACTCTATAGTGCGATGCAATACTAGACTAATGTTTTTCGTACAGCGTTATGCGTTTATGCGTTGTTGCGATCTCTAACCACTACTGCTTTTGCGCTAACGACTAACTGGTAAACGGCTTTTCCATCGTTTCACTGTTAAGGTAACCTACACTATGCACTATTTCTTCGTTATTTTTACAATCAGTGTTGCAATAACTAGTGACAGCTGAATTTCTTAATAATTGCGATTAGATTAATTCATTAATTTATGAAAATAAATGTAATACGAGGTTAAGTTTCAATACAAGTTTATGATATTGTGCTTCCATTAGACCACATCATCAAAAGTGTTTGTAAATAAATTAACTACAAATTGAAATATAGACATTATAAACAATTTTTTTTTGTTGCCAATGCCTTAAGTTAAAGTTTTTTGCACACACTCCTAAATCCTCTCTCATTTTCCATACAAGTAATTTTTTTTAGTTCACTCATGTCGAAACGCATATAATTTTAATATCAATTTTTTTCATTTATAAAGTACTGGAATGTAACTTAATTGTTAGTAATTTCAAAAATCTGTTACATGAATAGGTAAACATTTAAACTATGCATTATTTAGAAAATTGCGGAAATCACCTCAAGTCTCTAAATTTTCTATATTATTCCGATGCTCTTATTTCCTCCTTATGATCTCATCCTGTTATTTCACTATTATTAACAATTTTCATCACCTGCTGGTCCCTTTTCAGTCTCTTTATTTTAACCATTAAAATTTATTACTATATAATGGCTTGTAAATGTATAGATAGCATTCGTATGCAAACGTTACAGTTTTTTCTAATAAAATTGTGCTCTATTTTAAGTGCGCATAACTTTGTTTCCATTAAACTGATACCTTATCGCTATCTTTAACCCTAAAGTTAATTAATCTATTATAGCTTTAAGTACATTAATACTTTTATATTTTATTTATTAAATTTGAAAATAAATTATTCATTTATTTATGGAATATTAATTTCAAAAAATAAATTTTTCGAGCTCCTAAAACGATGGGTTTTTTTATACTTGACGCGTACATACCTTAGATTGTGATTCTAAAGGTTGTAGTAGTGTTTGTAAATAGTTAAACTAATATGACTTTTAGTTGAGATGTTTATCGTGAAATTTTGCTAAAACTTCAATAGCCTTGAAACATTCAGTAAACTTTCACTTAACCAGTAAGTTGAAAATGTTCAAAAACTTTCGCTGTTTTTTCAGTTATATATACACTTAAACAGTTACCCTTTTCTACAGACTGACAAACTACACTTCACAAAAACAACCAAAAAAACATTTTTTCATTAAAAATAGTGGAAACTTTTAGGGAGTTTCACCTACATTTCATGGAATATGCGAACAATTCAAAATAAATTGGCCAATTTTACTCGATATTATTGACTAATTCGTAAGCTTATTTCGATTATATGATGGATTACTTTCATTGCCATAATATACTGTACAGTACAATATATGCCTGATGTACCCTTAGGTTAAATTAAATTTCATGATGAGCACAACAAGTAAGTTGTTATGCGAAAAATACGACTTGAAAAATAAATAAAATTTAAAGTTGAAAAGGAAAATAAAAGGTTAGAATTAACTTAAAACGAAAAATGAGTTCATTAAAACTATACAGCGTTTTTTACTTTTATTCTTATTTATTAGTTGTATTTCAAAAAGAAAATATAGTAATATGCAATTTACACATCAATGCTCGATTACACTAACATTTTATAATAAGTTATTAAGTTTGAAACGCGACCGAACTCATTGCAAAATTATTTGTATGAACTGAATGATGAGAAAGTGGATGCTTGTCTCGAAACCTATTCAAATAATTATATCAAATTTAAACTGCTTTCTAAATTTATTTTTTCAAGAAAAATAACTATTAATAAAACATGAAGACAGTTTAAATACACATAAAAAATGTATAATAATATTTTCTAGAGTTATAAAGTTGGTTAACATTTAAATGGTTTTGCTTTAGATTTTACCGATTTTTACTGATTAAAGGTTACGATGCTTAAGTGTTACTCAATATAATCTGTCCAAAAACTTAATTATTTCAATAAAAAATAAGAATGAAATAATTTGATGAGTCCCATGATGCGTAACATAACTCAGTGTTGTCTTAAAAGTCATAAATGAATATAAATCCAGACTTATAATTAGAGACGAAAAATTCAGGATTATCCTTATTTTTAATGGGACATAGTTACAGCTAATACAATAAAAGATGTGGATGAATCATATAAAAATAAAGCATTTTGAAACCTATTTAATGTTCCAGAAAATCCTGAATTTTTAATTGAAAATCCTGATAACTCCTGAAAATCTATAATAATCTTTTGAATTTATTTTAAAGGAAAAACATTAGTTTTTCGATCCAAAACAAATTTTATACAAGTTACACTTAATTTTCCAGAATAATCCTGATTTTTAAACCTTTTTCCTTCCTGAATTTACTCCGTTTTTAGTCCTGAATTTTTCATCTCTAATTATAATACAGCATATAATTATATTTAGAAAATGTCCTAATCTGTCAAAAAATGCATTTTTTCACTAGTTTGAGAAACAAGCATACAATTAGTTAATTATTTGCACCATAAAACACTTAAAACGACTTGAAAGAATTTCATGATGTTTTATAACGTCAATAAAAGCTATTTCTAATAAAACATTTTATCGAAGTTTTAGAAGTTTCTATTTTATAAATAAATATTTTAATATATTCTTACATTATGAAGAGGTACATGCGTTATACTGTACTTGATTGTGGTTGAAATAATTTTAGATTGTAGAACACATAGCTGATATGATATTAAAAAAGGTACAAATAAAATGTTATCTAATCGCAAATGTAGTCTTATCTGAGTTTTAATTGAAGCAATATATTGAAAAGTGAAAATAAAACTAATTATTCGTTTAAATATTTATACATAATTAAACTCATTAATTATCAATTTATTGTTGCTTAACGATCCATAACTATTAATTATTTTGGTATTTAATAAGTATTGAACCGTTACGTGCATTATTGTTAATTTGGTGCATATAACTTTTGACAATTAAATTCATTTAATTTATAATAAAAATTAATTTAAAAAAAGATTACCAAAAATATTTTCAATTTTATAAGTTTAAACATAGATTTAAGTTTAAACATAGGTTCATATTTTAGTTGTTTTCACATGTATTTTTTATATCACTTTGAATTTTCTAGAGTCCAAACTGTAGTGCAACTATTTTATGAATTTTAAGATTTTAAAGTCGAAATTATTATACAAAATTATTCTTTTTTTAAAAATTTGATGTAAAAAATATTGTATTCAACAAAAATAAAATATAATGCAAAAACTTATATAATCTCGTTTTTAGTTTTTTAGCTTAGTTTAGTTTGAATTTTTTAGCGCATTTCTATATCTTTTATATATTTTTTCTATAGTTTAAAATATTCCAAAAAAAAAAGATTGCAAACTATTATTATCAGACATTTGACAGTTTGTTTCTATGAGTGAATAAAGATTTTGAACACCAGGTAAAACTATGCATTCACACCCCACCCTCACCTTTACTCTTGTCTAAGGTTAGTTATGGAAATTTGGGTGTTAGCGTAAGATTATTTAGATGACTGAGATTACAGGAATATCATTTTAAAAATCACAATGGGATTGTTATACCACTTCATTGTTGTTTTAGATAAAAAAATTTTAACATTTGTACTTTTACTTGCTTCTGATATTTTTTTTTTAAAAAAAGTAACATTGAAATAAAACTAAAGTGCAAAATAAAAATATAAAAGTGAACGTAATTTTTCTTTCAAAATTTAATGTTTTAATTTAATTATAAGTTACGTCAACCTTTCTCAAACATAAAAAACATAACAACGATAACACGAGGTTAAAAAAACCTATGCCTTAAAAATGTCAGTAAACTTTAAATGCTCCGTACACTTTATATTGTCGCCTAACCTAAAGTCGAGTTAAAAATTTATGCTGAATTTAAAAGCTTATTAAATAATAATATGCAACTTTTATAATTTTTGTTTATCGATTTCTTAGCTCATAAAATTTAAAAACCACAAAATTGAGGAAAAAACAATCAACTTTCAAATAACACCGCGTTTATAAATAAACCCCAAAAATTTCTTAATAACTTATGTTATCTTAGCAATGATCAGATAATACTCGTGTGACTTTAAATCTAAGTTTACATCTGTTATTTTGTTTAACAATCTCGTAGGTTCTAAACTTGTTAACCAAAATTCGAGATTGATGTGTGCATTGCTATTTACGGTATATTAGGTTTAATGTTATCTCTGTTACTCCAACATTGATTGCAAAAAAAATCGGTCACTCATCTGATCTCAAGTTTCACATCGGAAATCGTGAATAACCATCGAATAACTTTCGGCAGAAGTGTTCTCTCATGCAGTAAATAAAAAAATCAACAGTACAGTGATTTTAAGAAAAGAAACGTATCCTATATTTCTCACAAAAAAACAATGTAATGTAAACTTTTAAAGGGAGAGTCACATCAATCAAATTCACTATTCTGTATATTCTGTTTACGACAATAACATACATATAATAACAGCTCAAAAATAATCGGATGGAAAGCTTTTACGGAAAAATGCACAATTTTGTGGCAATAAAGTCACTTAAAACTTACCAGACTTGCCGTAAGGCAGTGGTGAGACTGAAATAAAAGTGTAAATTTTTGAAAAAATATTTTTTTTTACAAAAAAATCAATATATATATATATTTTCAAAGCAAAAAATAACTATATAACGTTACAACAATGTATCTTTGAGCACAAACAACAAAAAAATCTGTGTATAATGTATACTAGAAGTGAAACACCTTTAGATAATATACAATATGAACACAAGTTGGTTAAACCTTATTTTTTCTTGCGATCTCTCACTCACTGTTCGCTATTTTCACGGTTTCACAAAAGACTTTTTTTACTGCCTATATATAAATATTTTTTTCAAATAATTTAAATTTCTTTTATATGCATTCTTGTACTTCATATTTCAGCTTAAAAATATTATGATGAGCAATGGTTGTCGGCAACTCTCAAACAGTTATGCAAATTATCAGACGAATACGAGAAAAATTTTATAATTGAAATGAAAAGTATTTCAGTAATTCGTGTTAGAAAGGTGTTTATCACTCACTGGTTTTTTGTATATGAACTTACTTTCATAATAAAATTATACTTTTAACATAAATGTTGAGTTATTTGGTTAATTGAATTCATATTTTTGCATAACTGTTTGAGCGTAAGTGTAAATCCAATAAGATGTTGAATTTTTCCGTTTTCACTTATTGTTCTTTTTTATTCTGTGACGTATTTTTGATACAAAATATTAGGAAGAGTGTGTAAAACACGAAACCACCGGTGATGGCCACCAGAGCGTACATAAATAGATTCAACTCCGGATGTCTATACCGATTCTTTCGAAGCCATTCTAAAACGTCCTCTTCCTTTATGAGATCACCTATCAATGAAATAATAGTAAATTTATATCTGTTTAATATCTGTATTTTATAATATAGAGTAAAAGATAAGTAAAACGTTCGCAATGCAATGAACCAACGTATTCAATAATTATTATTTGTATTTATACTCGGAGTCACGCAAAGAGTTTGTAATAACAGTATTTTTAAAACTTTTTCCCTCAGCGCACAAACGCTATAAAGTCTAGCAATAAAGTCATGCTCATAACTAACGTCGTAAGCGCATGATATTTCGGTCAAAAAAATCGCATTTTCTGTCGGTTTTTGGTTGAAAAAACAGTGAAAAATGAGTCAACTTTTCGGTTGAGATTTATTTACAGTTAACTTTATTTTTTCACTTTTATGAATTTCGGTTGAAAACTCTAAATTCGTTTTTTTCGGTTATATATACTTTGCCCGGAAAGCATAGATTTTGTTTATTTATGCTTATAATTGTCATAACCGATATTTTAAGCAAGAAAACTTTTTTCGGTTAAAACCGATAAATCCTGGGCTTACATATAACACTTAAGTGCGTATACCTCGATAAATAGCTGGAAATCTTCTTCTAAAATAGACCAGTGCCGGCACATCAGTGATACCATATTTACGCGCAAACTTCATATCTTTAATTTTTACAAACATAATATCCAAATCGTCCGCTTCATCGTCTATATGTTCTAATTCTCGTAACACTTCTTCGCAATCATAGCAATCTTTTTCATCTGAACAATTTCCAATGAATTATAATAAAAAGAAAAAAATAAATTACAATGCAACGAATGCTTGACATACATATATAAAATCGTTTCGCAAACTAGTAATTGAAAATGCATACAAAAGTAAACGGCAACGAAGTCATTATCGTTGAGTATTTTATCGAGCATTTTTCGGTTCACTTCCTCGATTTCATCCTTAATTTCAAACACATCGTTGCTCGTTAACCATTTAAGTACCTTTTCTTCGTCTAATAAATCGCCATCGTATAGGATTGGCGACTGTTTTCGGAAATAAGCCAAAGTTGGAAAGTTGTGAACATTGTACTTACGCGCCGCTTCGTCATCATTCACTTTTAATTACAAAAGTAAACCATTTCAATATTTTTTTTATAAATAATTGAAATTATAAATAGAAATTATAAATAGAAATTTTATTAATTGAATATTTAAATGAAGAATATTTTTACCTTTAACAAAGTCAATACCATAGAGATCTGCATCGTCGTCTATTTTCTATATAATAATAATAAAAATAGTAATAAATTATAAATTAATTAATTTTCACTGAAAAATGTATAAAATTTCATTTTAGTGATATTTATAAATTTTATTAATAAACAATTCACATATTGCCTAACTATTTTAACATGTCCTCATTCTGTAGGCACTAATGATGATTAAATAAGCGAATAAATATAAGAATTTTTTTATACTTTTTCATAAACAGGAAGTCGTAATTCAATAAATATTAAGACTGATTCATATTCTAAAATTCACAGATTAAAAATAAAAAATTATAATCTGTTATATGCAAAAAAATTAATTTCCATCTCAGCAGTCTATTTTAAATTAGATTTTAATACTATAAGATGAAAAAATAGGGTGAAATCAGAATGGAGTGGGTGTGGTGTCAACGATAAAAAATATCGTAAATGGCTTAAAAGTTGAAGTGCAGTCAAGTTTGGTAAATATAGTGCGAAGATCAGGAAATGAAGTTACTATTTCTATTTTAAAAATACCATCAAACAAGTACATTATAACACTAAAATTAGTATTTTTATAATAAAGTAAGTAAGTTATATCATAATAGTGTGAGAATTTTCCATTAATATGAGTAGCGGTTTATGTAAATTCCTTAAACTAATGCAATATAATTAATTATCTGCATGTTTGACGTTTTTTTTGTAAAATTCTTTTGTATTTTGTTTTCTTTTAAAACTTTTATACCGTAGTATTCCATTTCATTGTACATTATATAACAAACATAATATATTGATATTATAACCCATTTCATTCTTTATATAAAGGATAACAATATTAACGGCTGTCAGTGAAAGAATAGGTTAAAGTCGATTACTTAAAAGTATAAAACACAGCACAACATAAGCGGTTTGAACTTAAAAAACTCGTTTTCCTTTAAATGAAAATATTAGTTTGAAAAACAAGATTAACTTTTCTAAAGTGTGCATATAGGGTATAAAATGGGTTTTGCGCACGAATATATTAAGCTAATGATCAAATAAATAAATGGTTGCATATAAAAAGTTGAACTCAAAGCGCTTAAGATTTTAATTTTAGTTATATTAAGAAAAGATTAGTTGACATCCAAAAAACTTAATTGTTCTCATGGATTAAGAAC
Source organism: Phthiracarus laevigatus (assembly GCA_034700185.1). NCBI lineage: Eukaryota > Metazoa > Arthropoda > Arachnida > Sarcoptiformes > Phthiracaridae > Phthiracarus > Phthiracarus laevigatus. The sequence continues at coordinate 15,617 of JAQIXJ010000764.1, read as the reverse complement.
AGTTAGTTATCCTATATATGCCATTCGAAGACATACTTCTAATTCTTTTAGTACTTCTTCGCATTCATCACACTCTTCATCGTAGAATAAGACGGCTAAAAATGGTTTGTCGTCAATTAATTTTTCTAACATGCGAGCGTTAACGTCTTCTATTTCATCAGCCAATTCCCTATTCTCGTCATCGATCAACCATTCAAGAACTGATTCTTCATTTCGCAAATCACCTAAAAATTATAATATAATTGAATAGCATATTACAATTTTACAATTTAATCGTCATTCTATAATACCATCAAATATAAGTGGATTTCCGTTTCTAAAATAAATGAGAGCGGGATATGTCTTAATACCATAGCGTTTAGCGAGAGGCACGTCTTGTATCTTAACAAAATTAATGCCATATATCTCGCAGTCATCATCAATATTCTCCAACTCGTCCAAAACTATATCGCAAGCGCGACAACTTGGCTTATCTAGTAATATATTAAGTAGATGTGAGAAAATATTCGGTAATTAATTCATTTTATTACAGAAAAATACGACGAGATATTGTTTTGTTTCAATTAGTTGTTCGAGAAGTTCGCGATTTACTGATTCGATGGTATCTTCGGTTTTTTGCTGAACAAGCCATTGAAGAACGTCCTCTTCGGCTGATATATCTCCCTCATAAACACTGGGTATTTGTCTTTCAAAATAGATCAAAGCAGGCATCTCTTTGATACCGTATTCGCGTGCAATTCCTTCCTCTGCAGTTTTAACGACTATAATAAACAGTTTTAACGTGTTTAATTAATTTAAGATTTGCTAATTAATTGATAAATTAATTTTTTGTTTGTTTTTATTTTTTTAGTGCTGTTTAATGCGATTCGATTATACTGTATATATTCTTACATATGATTCCATGCCTATCAGTGTCAGAGTCAATATTCTCCAAATCTTCTAAAACCGCTTTACACTCAATACAATCGGGAGAATCTAAATGAAAATTTTGATAATAATTTTTAGAGCGAAAACTTCGGAAAAAATCAATTTTTATACAGTTTTTCTTATTTAATAAAGTGAAGCCGAGTTTCATTTACAGCCAAATTGAAAGTGAAAGCTCTTTAATCAATGCTGCAGTAAATGAAGATACGAAAAAAGCTTATTATTAATTTTTTTATTTGCAAGCTTTGGACACAGATATAAATAATATAATCATAAAAAAACATAACATATAATTTGTCAACAAAAAAATATATACGAATCGCCACAAAAAAGTTAGCGATCCATTAAACGAAAAAGTGGTTTTTAAGGGAAAAAATACACACAAAAAAACTTGATATCGGACTCACAGTGCAGATATCTTGTATATTGAATGAAGCACTTGGAGAGTCCTTTAAAAAAGGGTAAGGAGAGGTTAAAACCAAATAAAGAGTCACCATTTTTTAATTAATTAAACTCTACTAATTATTTGTTGCTAAATAAGAAAACAAAAAGTAAAATAATTTTCAAAATAAAGAATTGAGTTTATTTTTTGAATTAGTTGTGTTCAACAATAAGCTTACTTAAAAAGAATAACGAAAATAATAATAATAATAATAATAAAATGCGCACATTTAGAAAAATATTTGAAAAATAGTTGAGACAACGCTCAACATAACACTACCTTTCAGTTTGTTAGGATCTGTACACATGTCACATAATTCCTTTTCATCTGTGTGGTCAAAATATATAAATTGAATTGAAAAGTTTTTAAATGTTATGTTTTAGATATACTTGATAATGTATTTAGCAGTTATCACGTTTTAATGTTACGAGGAAAGTATGAGAAAAGTGAAAATAATAATAATAAATGCTAATGTGTACTAAATAAATGGAAGTTCGCAAAAACGTGGTGATACATGGAAAATAAACTTTTTTAAGCAAAGAAAAAATAAACGTAAAAGAAAATAAAAGGTTAAGGAATGCTATTGAGTACCAGATCAGGATTTAACAACATTGTAAATTTTTATATATTAGTGAGATCAACAGTCACCAGTTCAATACCCTTATATAGCGACTATAAGGACATCATCTTTGCTTAATAATCAATAGAAGAAACGGATCTCTCACGACACTTCACTCCTCAATATATAATATTCTCGAATTGAAAAAAATGCGTGAAAATATCGAAAAGATTTCATGTGTTCATTTCGCGAGAATTAACTTGTTTTAGTTATAGCTGATGTATCGGCAATCTAATGACATAATTTAAAATTTTTTACAAATCATGTTTTTATGATTAACGCTTTGAGGCAATACTTGTTTTAATATACTGCAAGTTTACGACACAAAATTCTTGCATATGTTTAATGCATATGAGACAAAACGGAGTTCAAATTATTCGGGGTTTCAATTTTGGAGTTTAGAACTCATTGGTTTACACTTAAATTCATTTCTTAACTCATTAATTTAATTAATTGCTATGTTTTCTTAATTGAGAAAATGCGAAAATTTTAAACTAAAATGTTTAAATTTATTGTTTATAGAAAAAAAGGACATATTATATAAATATTTAGTAATTTTTACTATTTGGCTTAAATATTCAAATAACAAAATTACTCTAATTAAGTGAAAATGTATAGTAAATAATTATTAATTCAAAAATCAAATTTCATAAAATAAATTTAAGTTATTTTTACTTCTTACTTTTTACTTTTACTTTCAAATTGAAAGTTTCAATTATATATAGAAAAATAGTATAATCAGAAATATTTAAAATTACGTCTCGTATAACGGTAAAAGTTAATACAACATTTTCTAATCTATTCTTGACTTTATTTGCAGATATTTTACCAAAAAATATTTGACTAACCATTACGATTTTAAGTTCGTTATAGCCAGAGCTTAATTTATTACTTTCTGGGTATTTTAAAATTTTCATTGAATGTAAAAAATAAGAAAATACTAAATGTCAGCTAAACATAATACTGTATATTTTACTTTCAAATGGCGATTGGCTATTAAGTTAAAAAATAAAAAAGATTATACTTACTTATATTACCACTAAATTGCTTTAAGCCGGTTCTTATCTTATAGATAATAGAAAGTTTCGTTTATTTCGAAAAAGTTAAATTAAAAATATATCAAATAAATAATTTTCTCTTATTTACGAAAATATATTTTGCAGAAACTTTGAACTCTGGTATCAAAAACTAATTAATTTTTCCACAGCTATTACATAAACCAGTGTTAGAATTCGGTTTTAATTAATAAGTTAAAAGGTTTTTATCTCTCTATTCAAACAATTATGATATGTTCTTTGAAATTTTAAGGCTTATTGAAGATTAAACATAATAAACAAAAAAAATATTATTAATAGATTTGTCGCAATAATCTTTTCTAAAGATAACCAAAAAGATTCTTTATTTTATTCGAAAATAATTAGTTAAAAATTATTAAACGTTAAATACGTAATAATTAAATGGTAAAAACAAAACAAAGAGATGAGTGAAATCTCTTTATTGAAATCTTAATATTTATATTATTTACATAAGATATTAAAATCAATTAAATTAAAGAGTTTAAATAATATTGGATTTTAACAGAGAATTAAATAAATAAAATGTGAAATAATAATTAATAGCCAATCCCAAAACTTATTCATTTTAAGTAATTTTAATAAATAGTAAAATTTAACGCTTCCAACAACAAAAGCCAAATATTCGTTATATTCGGTTGACTACAAAACACCAAAAAAACAGAATGCAAAAAAGTAAAACTAAAATCTCAAATTTTTTCTAGCATTAAAATATGAGGTATGGATTTCTATTTGTGTTTTGCCACTACTGTACTGTACATAACAAATCTGCAACTACTGGTGTGTGAATGCTACTAAAAGCGAAATGTAAAATATGTTATATTTCGCAAAACTCATTTTCGTTGTTAAATCCTGTTTGACTTTTTTGCCTTTTTTGATTTTTTTGACTAATAAATAAGAAAGAATATATTAAAATATAAAAAGCTTTATAAACTTACAAAAGTATACCGCAAGATGGTCTGAATTAACGATCAATTTTCTAAGCTCTGGTCCGTCAACGTCTTCTATCTTATCTAAACTCGGATCTTTCTGATTGATTAGCCAGTCTAATATCTTCTCTGATTTTTTCAAATCTCCTGAAAATTTTTTGAGCATTAGATTTTTAGAAAAAAATTATTACTCAAAAATATTTCGTTTTTATGTAAGCAATAAAAATATTAATGGAATTTTGTTGTTTACAACTTGTGAAGAATAAATTTTGTTTTTATAGGAATTACATGATATTTTTGCTATTTGGCAATAAATAACTAATGATTTATCGATACAATACCTGCATAAATAACTGGTGTCTCTTCTTCGCCTTTTTTGAAAAATAGTAACGCAGGCAAAGCGTAAACACCATAATTCTTAGCCAATTGGTTATCCTCTATCTTTACAAATTTAATTCCTGCCGCATCTGCTTCATCATCGATCTAATTAGAAGTACCCAATAAATTTAATAAAAAGTATAAAAAGTAGCGCAAAATATGTTAATTATAAATTTAATCAATAATCAATAAAAAGAGTAATATAAATTTAAAGTTATAATTAGGGCTTTGAAAATAACGATTTTGGAACTTTTTTCTAATGAATAATTACGATTTGACATTATTTTTTCGAATGATTTTCAAAGCTCTAGTTAAAATTATGTTATTTATACAGTAATGAAAAAAGCACTAAAATGTTATAATTGCCGAACAATGAAACAAAATTGTAACTGCCTGACACTTTACAGCTTAATATTTATTATAAGTTAGAATCACATAAATTGTATAATTGAAAAAACAATAGCCACGAGCACCCAATAAATTTATCCTAAATTACTAAATCACGATTTTACGAAACAATAGTATTAAAAAGATTTTTAAAAAATTAATAATTGCTACATAACATGCAAATTGTATGAATGTTAAAAAAATGAAAACAAAATTGATATGATCGTAAACTTTATAATGAAATCAACAACATTTTCATACCCTTTCTAATTCCTCAAGAACTTTATCGCATTGCTTGCAATCAGTTCTACTATAAAACAAAACCGCTAAATAGTTATTTCTGGTTAACATTCTGTCGAACATTCTTTTGTTCACTTTCTCGATAACATCACTCAATTCCATATTCTCAGGTCTGGTTAGCCATTCGAGAACGTCTTCTTCCTCGAAAAGATCTCCCTCGTACTTAATATGTTTGCCGCGTCGAAAAAATATGAGTCCAGGCGGTGATCGTATCCCATATTTTTTTGCAATTAAATTATCGCTAATTTTAACCAAATGAACGTCGTAATCGCCGCAATCGTCATCTATTTTCTCTAAGTGTTCAATAATTTCATCACTTTCATCGTCATTTTGTTTGTAAAATAGAACAGCTAAATATTCAGTGTCGCCGATCATACGAAATAATATGTCACGATTCAAATTTTCAATTGTGTCTTCATTTTTCTGCCTAATTAGCCATTCAAGCACTTCTTCCTCTTCTAATAAATCTCCGTCATAAATGCTGGGCACCTTTTTCTCGAAGTAAACTAAAGCAGGCAGTTGTGTGATACCGATTTCTTTAGCGTAATCGTCGTCCTCTGTTTTAACCTGTAATTAACAAATAACATGTTTACATAAAAAAATTATTTGAAGCTAAATATTATGTCTAGTGTTATTGTCCACAGAGTATTCGAATAAAAGAATCGAACTAATTAGTATCGCTAATTAAAATAAAAAATTAATTAGTTGTACATTTTAAAAAAAAATTATGGAAAATTATCACAATTATCTAAACAATTATTGGATAATTATAAAAACGATAAAATGCTTGTATAATGGGCTAATCTATAATGTCATTGACGTGTATTTATCGTAAAAGATATTTACTTAAATAGTATTGAAATTTTGAAAACTATATTATTTAATATTTTCGTAGAAAAGAACAAAACTATTTCAATAATTAAACAGCCGGTAATTGTAAAATACGCGAAAATATTTTAAGTGATAAGTACCACAAAACTTAATACACATCAAATACAATGACGACTTACATTATTCTGCACAAAGTGTACAATTAGTACAAGAACTTAATTCTTTATTCAAGCATTCATTTATAACTTTTAGTTACATTTTAGTTTCATTCAATTAAAAATTTCTAGCTATTCATAATCATTATTATTATTATATGACATTAAATGCTATAATAGAAAAACTCGAGAAGTTTTAAAAGCCTAATTCGTTTTACATAAAGCGTTTTATTCACGTATTAAATGCTTTCAACGTTTAAGTTTTCAGTCATTCTTTTATGCGATTTTTATTATGTTTGCCAAACTTTTTTTTTTTTTAAAAAATTCAGCCTAAATTTTCCAAGTAATTAAGGTTTAATAAGTATAACTAATAAATAATTAATATTATAATTAATTCATTACCAGTGAATTGCATTAAGGGGCGTAACATTATCTCAAATAATAAAAAGTGTTGAGAAAAAGCAAAAAAAAAGTTCCTGAACTTAATAACCTTAGATTCAAAGTTGAACGCAACCTATAATTTAATACAGTTTTTATTGCAAATTTAAATTTAGGACTACTGTAACGAGTTTTGAAACACTTTTATTCTTTTTTAATTTTACGGCTCATTAATAAAAATAAATCAATATTAATAAATAAAATAGTTATAAATATAAATTTTTAACCGAACTTATCAGTTTTAGCCTCAAATGAAAGAAAAAAAAACAAATTAGAAATTTTTTTAGCTTAAAAAATTACGCTAAAAATAAATAGCGTGCAACTGTTCGTATAGCGTATGCTAAAACACTAATTTTGTAAATTACTATTTGGGTAAATAAAGATAAGCCAAAATATAAAATAATAAAAAATAAAAAATGTGTCATTTCGTAACAGCGCGCAAAAAATATGTATGAAATATTATTTGCGTTTGCAGTTAAAGCAAATATTACGTTAATTTAACCATAAATTTTATGGCGAAAATGTTCACACACCAAAACTAATCAATTTCAGTAAAAATATCTCACAGTCAAAGCGTGTTCATAATAATTTATATCCGTTGATAAAAATGTTTTTCGCTATCAGTATGAAATGCTGTGCGTAAGAGTTAATTTAATATTTCAGAAATATTTTTATCGAGCAACAATTAACCATAACTAACATAAACTTTTCGAAAAAAAAACATGAGCCACACTAATAATGTCTTTGCCTCCACTCATATAAGTTATTAAAAAGATAAAATGCAAAAATGAAAATTCGAATTTTTTTGAAAATGAGCTTATATTTTTGACGTTGTCTATCACTACTACTAGAAGATAAAGCACTTTTTTTTGTACAAAATTTAACATAGAAATCCTGTAAAGTAATTAATAGCTTGGATACCATAGAAAGTGAGCTCAATATAAATGGTCGTTCTATTATTCACGTAAGAAAATAACGCCTAAGATTCTAAGTTATAAAAATTTTAAAAATGTAAAATATTTTGTTTGATTTATTTTAATTTTATTCGTTCTTTTTTTGTTTATACGGTTTGTCAAAAGTATTTGATGTGTTTATCATATTTCAAAATATAAATTAATAAACATATGCCCAAATATTAAACCAAATGATTTTCGAAACTAAGAATAGATTGTGATTAACGATTCCGTGTAAACGATAAGTGTAAAGATAAAACAAAATCTTTTAATAATAAATATTTGGACATCAATTTATTAGTTTCGAAATCAAAAAAGAGAAAATATTTAATGCTTTTAATTTTACTTCAGAAATAATATTTTATTCGAAAGTGTCTGCATCTAAGTTTCAAATAATATACTAAAAATTTAGTTCAAAAGTTTTATTTTGCATAAACTATAGATAATACGTAAAAAGAATTTAAGCTTATAATACGTATTATAAATTGTACATCTCTTCTAAGAGAAGAGGATTCTTATTTGAAATTTCCGAAAACTTTAACAAATTAAAAAAAATACTTACAAAATGAATGCCATGTTTATCAGTGTCGTCATCGATATTTTCTAACTCTTTTAATATTTGTTCACAATTTTTACATTCATCCTTATCATAAAAGAAAACGGTGAGGTAATCGATGTCATCGAGAAGCACTTCAAGCATATGTCTGTCCACTAATTCAATAACATCTTCTTTTGCCACTTTATTATCAATGAGCCACTTTAGCACAGTGTCTTCGTCTTTAAGATTTCCCTCATAGAACTGTGGAAATCTATTGCGAAAGTATAATAGAGTGGGAAAAGTGACGATATTGTACTCTTTGGCTAACTTTGGATCTTTCACTTTAACAAAGTCAATGTCATGCTGTTCGGCGATGTGATCTATATTTTCTAATTCCACTAATACTTTGTCGCATTCCGAGCATTTTTCCTTCGAAAATAATACAGCTATATATGGAGATTTTTCTAACATTCTGTCCAACATTTTACTATTCACTTCTTCAATCTCGTCGGGATCGTCGAGTGCGTCTTCAGATGTCACCCATTTTAATATGTCATCCGGTTTTTTCATGTTTCCCTTATACACAACCGGATCCCCATTTCTAAACAACACAAGAGCTGGAAATTTAGTGAGTTTTGCTTGTTTTTTAGCGATATTAAGATCATCGGTGGTAACGAGTAGTATTCCATGTTCATCAGTGTCGTCGTCAATCGTTTCCAAACTTTTGTGCAATATATCGTCACATTCTTTACAATTATTGGGAGCAAAAAACACTAAAACATATTCACGTTCTTTAATTAAATCCTCGAGAATCTCTTCGGTCACTTCTTCGACGGTATCTTCAACTTTCTGTTTAATAAGCCATTCGAGAGCTAACTCCTCTTTATGCAAATCTCCCTCATAAACTGTTGGCAATTTGTTTTCAAAGTAAACAAGAATCGGTAATTCATCGTCGAGACCGTATTCCTTCGCAACAGCGTCGTCATCGATCTTCACGAACGGTATGCCATACTTTTCGGTGTCGTCGTCTATCTCTTCTAAGTCTTTGAGAACGGAAGTGCTTTTTGGGGAATCGGAGTCATAGAAAAGAACGGCTAAACATTCAGAATTTTCGATCAAACTTTTAAGCATTCGTGGATTAACTTCTTCTATTTCATCAGTCTCTTGTTGATCCACAAACCACTTAAGAACCGCCTCTTCGTTCATTATATCGCCTTTATATTGTGACGGAACCTGAAATTTAAAGAACAACACAACCGGCAATTTTTTCATTCCATATTTCTCTGCCGCTTCCACGTCATCTGTCTTCACAAAAACAATGCCTTTTTCATCACAGTCGTCGTCAATATGTTCTAATAATTAAAGTAAGTTTTTATAGCGTAATTGTCATACGGTATATTATGAGTGATGACAAAAAACTCATACCAAGTTCTTTTAGCACTTTATCGCTTTGTTTATCCTTTGGTTTATAAATTAAAACTGCGAGATGATTATGCTTTTCGATCAGAGTGTCCAACATTTCATGGCTAACTTCTTCAATCTCGTCGCTACTCATTTGTTTAATGAGCCATTCTAACACTTTTTCCTCATTTTTCAGATCTCCTTGATATACACTTGGAATCTGGTTTTCAAAGTAGACAAGTGTTGGCAATTCATCGTCAATGCCATACTCTCTGGCAAGACTTTCGTCGTCTATTTTCACAAATAATATTCCCTTTTCGTCACATTCATCGTCGATATTCTCTAATTCTTTCAATACATCTAACGATTTCGTGTCATCGCGATCGTCTTTATAGAAACCAACAAAATAAGTTATTTATTAATACATAACTTAATAATTAAGTAATCATACAGAATAAAACAGCTAAATAACTGGAGGCATCAATCATTTGCTCCAATACCACATCAGAAACGTCTTCGATTTCATCCGCAGATTTTTGGTGAATTAACCATTCGAGAACTTCCTCTTCGTTCATTAAATCACCTAAATTTTTAAAGCAAACAATAGATTTATTGGACACTAATGAACTGAAAACTACGGCAATTTTGCAAAAACCTTGATAAAAGTTTGGAATTTTCTTTTCAAAGTAAACGAGTGTTGGAAGTTCGTGGTAATCGATGCCAAATCGTTTTGACACTTCAACGTCATCTTTAATTATAAATTACACTTTTTTAAAATTAACCGATTCGAGTAAACTATTGTTATGGCATATTGAAAATTTGACATTATATGATTGATATTTCTGTCCGTCTGTCTGTCTGTCTGTCTGTCTGTCTGTCTGTCTGTCCCCTATCACTCCTGATCCCTATAAATCAATTAGTATAAACCCCATCCCTTATCCAATATTCCATCATATGTGGTTCTACTCTTGTTTTTTATGGCATTACTTTACCTATTTTAACGAATGGTATATTGTTTTGGTCGCATTCATCGTCAATATTTTCTGAAATGACAATATGGCGAAATTACTTGAGAATACAGTCACATATTTCAATGAAATCTGAACGTTATAATACCTAATTCGTGCAACACTTCCATACTATCCTTATCTTCGTCATCATCTTTGAGTGCGTATTGAAATAATGGACAAAAATAGCGATTAATAAATGAATATGGTTTAGGCGTAAACGCTTACAGCTTACAGAACAATACGGCCAAAGCGTCGGAACTCTCAATCAGTGAATTGAGCACAGAAGCGCTCACGTCTTCGATCTCGTCCTCGTCTGCCACGAACTCGTCAGGATCGTCAGCGCTGTCTCTAAACTCGACCAACCATTCCAGAACTTTATGTTCGTCTTCCAAGTCATCTATCCATTGATTTAAGTTCAACAATAATAATAAGTATTTGTTCATATATGTGACATACCAGTGTAAACAATGGGCACTTTCTTTCTATAATAGACCAAAGCCGGCAAATTATCGAGACCGTACTCGTATGACAGTGCCTCGTCTTTTATTTTAACCTAAATAAATGTATAAATAGCTTTGTATGATTGGAAACGAGAATAAAAAATGCGAATATGGACATACAAAACCAATATTACTATTTCCTGCGTCGTCGTCTATTTCTTCCAATTCTTGTAAAACTTTGTCGCATTTTTTACAGTTTGCTTTATCTAAAGTTTCAATAATCAATCATATTATAAAAACAATGTTTTATAGTTTTTTTATTATTATTAAGTAGCTCATAATCATTAAATTAAGTGTGGAAATTTAAGTGCAGTTAAAGCAATGAAATTGTAAATTACAGTAATTAAAGGATTTCGCAATGAATTAATTATTAGTTTTATTAAATGTGCAATGCCTATCACCATTTAATAACGTCTTGAAATCCAGTGTAAATATTTTTTTACAATAATTAAAACCTTCAAAAATTGACATTAAACAATATTTAAATTTAAATTATTAATTTATCAATAAAAACAAATGAGGAATATGTAAAAAGGTAATATTTCAACAATGAAATGATGTGTTGAGAATATGTTGATTTTGTTTAATTTTACATAAGTGCTTACTTTACACTTAATCCTTAAAATTTATTTCTAACAGTTAATGTGGATAATATAAAAATATACTTTTTGATTTTAGATTTCACATCTATTAAAAGTAATCGATAATTGGATTAAACTTAATAAACATAATATTATACCGTTAACATTTTAAGTATTTAAATGTTTATGTTTATCTTAATTGTATAAATTAAAAGATAATGCTTAAAATGTTTTTTTTTATTAAAAAAATTGGTTAATTACCAATCTTTAAATTAAATGCACTAAAATGTCATGTATAAAAATTATATAAATTTATTCAAAAACATATTATCAGGATTAAATCTGGATTATTATATTTTAAATAAATGCGTAATTTAAAATAAAACAAGTTAAACGTAATCTTATTAAAATTTTCAAAATCTTAAAATTATATTAACAAATTTGCAATCGATAAGCTTGTTATAATGAAGTGATTATAGTTAAATATTCTATAGTTATTAGATATTTAAACTTAGTTTCATTTAAATTATAATTCAACTTTTACTTAAATTTTGTGTATCTTGTAATTTTTTGTAAATTGTCTTAATAATAAAATAATTAATTTCAAATCAATAATTTAAAGGGGTATAATTTATTGTTGGAAAAAAGAACGACAAGTCACAAAGTCAAGCTCTTTTTTGGTAGTTCAAGATTTTTGGCTATTTCTTTTAAAAATGAGTATCTAACAATCCGTAATCGTAACTTAATGGTAACTTAATGGTAGTATACAAGTTTAGGATTATTCAAATAAAAAATATATACATCAGACATTAGTAAAAAACGTTTAATAAAGTTTGAGAAAATTTGAAAATAGCTAATGAAAAGCATAGATAGCTAAATATTGAAATGCAATTTATAAATTATAACAGAGCCTAATGTGTGAATATGTATAGCAATACAACCAACAGTTACAGTTTTTGTTTGCTTTGAAAACATTTAAATTTGGCTCGATTTCAAATTCTATATAAAATTTAAATACTGAACAGAATACTATTTTACTAAACAATCCGTGATATTATAAAAAAAATAAAATGTCAAAGAAGTGACAATTACTTCAATGGCAAGAGAGAGAAATTTATTCAATATATATTTAAACTCAATGTATGTATTCCTTGCTATAAGTATACTCTGAAATACATTCTACGTTTAGTCTATGTCGGTCTGTCTTCTTTGTGACAAAAGAAAAAGAGGATACATAGGTTATAATTTATAACTTATAAATGCACTTAATATCTTACTTATTACACATATTTTTATTTAATCTGTTGGCGTGCATAAACACAAAGTTTGTGAATAATCTTAGAAAATTTTTGTTTATTAGATAAAGCCGAACTTTATATTATAAAAGACTTACAGAAGAGTACAGCCACGTAGTCGTGTTCGTCTATATAACCCTGCAATATTTTTGCGTTGACTTCTTCAATTTTATCGGGTAAATCCATGGATTCAACAGACGTGAGCCACTCTAACACATGCTCCTCATCCATTAAGTCACCTGAAAAATAATTAATCAATTCATAGTGTGATAAAAAATTATTTTAGTGCTGATCATACCCTGATAAAAAGTCGGTTCCCTATTCCTAAAGTAAGCCAAAGTGGGAAATGTCGTGACACCGTATTTTTTGGAGGCAGCTCTTTCAGAATTTTTGACAAAACTAACTCCATATCTGTCCGCATCGTCATCTATTTTTTCTAATTCGTCTAAAATTTCTTTACAATTCTCACACGAACGAGTATCTAACAAATAATAATATTTTTATTTTTATTATAACTAAATCTACATCAATTGTTTTACACTCTAAACTTTTATTATAGGGGTTCAAATAATTTGCATTGATATGTGTTAATAAATTTAAAATGTTCTGTTTACTATTAAATAGATAAGCATAGTATATTATAAGTGAAATTATTATGAGCGCATTAAAAAAAGAGAAATCAATGGTAGACTAAAAGTTGCGGTATATTATTACTAGAAGTGGTTTTCCGTCCAAAAATGGCAACTGTAAGCATCACTATTCAGCATTCATTCAGTTGATCTTAAAACAGCACACATCTCTCTCTCTTGCATGCATTTAAAAAATAGCTCAGTAGCGCACACATGTACGCAAACACTCACACACTGATCTATATAAATATCTAAATAAAATCTAGAATAAAAAATAATATCTTAAAAACCTGTAAAGTAATAAATCTTATATTTATTTCTTATTTTTAAATAGAAAATAACTTTTACGAGCAAATATTTCATACATTTTATACTGTATTCAGATAAGCATCAATAAAAATAATAAAATTTAAGACATTTTTTTGGAATTCACTTCTTTAAATGGGATATGAAAAAATTTAAGGTAAACTTACAAAAAAACACAGCAATAAATTGTGTTTCATCTAAGAGTTTTTCAAGTCGTTTAGCGTCGACTTCTTCTATAACATCAGAATGAAGAATCTGTTTGCGCTTAATTGCTTGAATCGACGTTAAACATAATGATAAAAGAGTAAATAACAGCAAAATATGGTATGGTAAATGTAATAACTTTGTTCTCAAATTAAATCGCATTCTTTTTTAAATTTGCAGAATATGTGACACAATTAAAGTTTATATTCTAATAAAGTTTTATCAAAAAAACGTTCAGAATTAAAAAAATGGTGTTTCTTAATTGAATGCCATTGTAGTTGACATCACACAACAATTGTACAATTGTATAATCGTATAATCTTAGCGAACATATACTAATCCATAGTGTGAGTGTGTCAGTAAGAAAAATATCTCGAAGCCAATAAATTGAGAGAATTTTCTAATTGCACACTAGTGTAAAACCATCAGCGGAATAATCTCCCAAATAAGAAAGGATGAATAACAACTCACAGCACACTACGCATACATTCGTACACTTTCTCTTATTTCTATCTTATATTCCTGGGTCTCGCTCTCTCCTCCCTAAGAGTGTATTTATAAATTAAGGGCATCTACGTTTATAGTTGGCATCTGTTCACATCTTCGTAAACAGTATATTGTATTATATAGCAAGAAGAAAAGCGTAAAAATAAATTCATAAAAGGGGTTATTAATTTTTACTCGCTCTGTGTTGTGTTATTGACCTTATAATACATCATGATATTAAATTGTTTGTTTTAATAAGACTTTGAAGTTTAACAAAAAAAATTATAAAGAGGCAAAACTAATATTTCTTCATATTTTAAGAATGAATCTTCAAAACTCTATTTTCTAAGATTTAAAATTATTACACTTCTAATGAATACAAATATAACTTTTGTTAGAACCGTTTCAGATTTTGGCACTTTAAAATTACAACACGAATTTAATAATCTATATTTACTTAAATTTTATTCACCTTTGTTATAATCAAGAAATAAATACTTAAAATTTTATTATGCCAGTAAAAATTTCACTAATTTTTAAATTATAATTCAAATTTTTAAAGTAGATCATTTGATTGTATATTTTTAATCATAATTAATATTTAAAAAAATTTTCGATTGAGATATACAGGAAGTTAAAAGATTCACCTCAAACTAATTTTAAACGCCAATCAATCCAACTATGATTCTAAATTACTTATTAATTATATTCCCGACATAAATGAGAGTTTAAAAAAAGATTAAGAAATTAATGTAATTAGTGATAAAATTCATTAAAATATTTTAACAAATTTATTTTCGATTTGCACGTTGAGCGTAATTCTTATTTCAGAAGAATTCCTTCCTAGCTTTGAATAGTGAAGAAAAAAGTAATAACAATAATATACACGTTTTTTCAACAAAAATTATCAAAAATGATCACTAGAGTGCGATAGTAGTTGCAAACCTTACAAAATGAACATAATAATACCCAATGCAATAAAAGAGAGTTAAGATAAATTCAACTTTTAAATTTTATATATTTAATGATTGTAATGTTAAATTGAGTATAAATCGTACTTTAATTTTTCTTATTTTTTTAACATTTCCAATTTTACTGTTGCAAATTTCATTTTATAAACAATTAAACATTAAACTTACATATAATTATAAGATGGTATTTACTAAAGATGCCAATGGTTTGATTTTTCCCAAACCATTACCAACCATTAAGTTACGTTCATAAACCAGACCAATCCA
>JAQIXJ010000763.1:0-27677 GCA_034700185.1 Phthiracarus laevigatus | reverse complement strand
TTCTGGTGGATAACATGGTATTTATTTGCGCAAATATTGCCGCGGGTCTCTAGTTTAGATTAATTTCAGTGAGCTGAAGAGCTGATCTTATATAAATTACTGAATGTATATTTTTAGCAATTCAACAAAACTTCTCGAAATGCTTTAAAATCGAAAATTAGATTTTGTGCATTAAAATAAATTATAGAAGCGGTGGATACAGATATAAGTTTGTATCATTTGCCTGGAATAGACTATGTAACGAGCCTCGATTTTTCAGGCCCACGGGCCTGACTCTTTCTTTCTGGCATTGACAGGCTCGTGTTTTAATTTAAAAAACTGTATATTATCATGCCGGGTTTTTCTTTTCAAAATATGAAAGCCCGAAAAAATTAATTAAAATTACATAAAGAAAACAAAACTGAAATATTAAACTTTTAACTGCTAAAGAATTCTAGAATATCATTTATTTATTACAATAAGTTTTCTTTGAAATAATTTTTCTTTCCATCCCTGATTGCAGTTTATCATGTTAACGTAATTTAAGTTATGCCAATTTAACTTAAACTGACAATAGAACACTATAAAAACCAAACAAATTTGATATGATATTGTATATAAGATCTAATTATGATTTAACAAATAAATTTAATATAAATATATTATGTTATTGTTCGGGCTTTAAAAACTTCAAATTGTTAGGCTTTTTCTGGCTATGGCTTGGATTAGGCATTTAATTTTTTTCCGATTTCATAGTCTAGACTGGAAGATTGTACTTTTTGAGAAAAATAGAAATCAATTAAATTTTATGCATCACAAAAATTAAAAAGATTTTTTAAACAATTTTTAATAAATAGTAAACTTCTAATGTTAAATATATAAAAATGTTGGAGATTAAGGTTCGGACTTAAAGTTGAAACAATGGTATGCTACCTTAGATTCAATAATTATAATGTATTTTTGTCACATCAGTTTTTTAGAACAGAAAAACTCAGTTCAGATTTTAGTTATCAGGTCTTACGTATTCTCGAGCCAAAAAATTTATCGATAAATTATTTGTCATTTATATATATTATTATTAGTATGTAAGCCTTTTGGTAGCTAAAAATTGAAGAATTAAAAATGCGAATCAACTCTGTTTTCCCTCTGTGACTATCTCTTAAAAAAGGAATGAAACTTATCGTAAGATTATGTTGATAAACAGATTGCTATTTCTTCCTTTTCTATCTGTTCTAATGTTATCAAAATAAATAAAGTTTATGCAGAGAGTTGGTATAGAACACTAGAAAACTGTTTAACAAATTAAAAACTAAAGAGTTGAATATTGGACTTTTAATTTGATGTTTCTTAATATTATCAAATCCACTTAATCAGTATGAAATAAAAATATAATTCAATAATAAAATATTTGAAAACAAAATATTGTTTTTAAATTTTGTGTTAACTATTAAACAAATTATACTTTAACTACCGAATATGGGTTTAATACTTTGCACAATCAAACTCAAGCTAAACTCAAGCTAAATGGTGCAAACTTTTCCGAATGCACTGTATTGTACAATCTGTATAATCTTACATATTCATTGAATTCTCTCATTGTAATTGTAATGTGTTTGATTTGAGTGTAAAATCAATGTTTAAATTTTAAGCTCCACTTAAGCCTTAAAATTTGATAAATGTAATTTAATAATTGTTGTAATAAATTATAGTTTGCTTTGATATCTGTAATTATGCTCGAGGCTTATAAAAATATACATCATATAAAGGCTAATGTCTTTCTTAGAGTTTCGTGCTGGCAACTATTTTTATTACTTTTTCTCATGATTCGAAAAATCAACTGTTGACTATTCGTTTAAGAAATTGAGCACACGTGTCAGTGTAATAAGCTAAAAGAGCTTCTGTTAAAATTTCACCAACGCTTACGGTTTGTATTGAATGTTCTATTCTGCTAAAAAAATTCTAGATCTAAAATAATTTCAAATTTCGATAATATTATAAATTAATTGAGCCACAAAATTCATACGAATTGTGTTTAAAATTTTCAATAGAGTCTAGTCGCTTTTTTGAATGTTTAAGGTGAATGTCGCATCAACTCTGCCAATCGTCTTATTGCGTGCAATCTGTGCTAAAAATTAAGTTATCGCTAATGGTGTTAATGATTTGAATTTAAATTTTTAATTTAGAAAGATTTAATTCCCATTTATTTTGAATGCTATTTTAAAATAGTATTATTATAATTTACTATTAGAAGATTAATTGGTTTATTATAAAATTATTTAAAAAATTTTATTCCTTGAATAATTTTTCTTTTAAATGAAAGTTACTTTTTAATAAAAAAATTATATTAGGAAAAAAAGACAATTAAAATGTTTTGATAGTAGTAACTTATATAGTCGACGCTGTCACACAAATTCTTATTTTTTTTGTAAACTCAAGCATTGCTGATCATAGTAAATAAAGTACTTTCAATTGCATCAGGTATTGTGCTAACTATATAGCATTTAGCGATTGAGTCCAAACATACTATACGATCGATACTACGAGCGTTCTGTGTGGATCGATAGAGCCAAGAGCAAGATGTGATGCTGAAATTTCCTGGGATTCGCATAAATGTAGGGCAGAGGGGTTTTCTCACTACGATACTAACGGCTTAAGTGTAATAACCAGCAAAATATTAAACGCGGCATTTTTTTAAAGTTGAGTTTAAACTTTTGTAATTAAAATGCAAAATGCATATTGAATACCATTATATATATATAATTGCAAGCATTAACTTATCAATTACGGCTTTAATCAATTTCAAATTGTTTGTTTTGATTAAAATTAAGTACAGTAAAGCGCTATCACACGATTTAATTCAATATTTGATAAATTAATGCAAACCTTAGCAGAATTTTTTTTATAGCGGTATGACAAACATTTATGATCAAAGAACTAACGGCATATAATTTTTCATCTCATTTTTTCAGATAACCAATTACATGACACAATTTAAAATCTTTGTGAATTATAAAAATTTGTCTAAATTAATCTATAAATTCCAGTTAAAATAAGTTTTATATAACTTAATTTGGCACTTATTCAAAAGTTTGCATAAAAGTTTTTTTTCGTATTGAAATTTTAATTTTGCATGTTTGTTGATATTCATTACGATTTTTAATGCTTCAAAATTCGATAAAAAATTATTTTATATCAAACTAGTGGATCATATTTTTAGACGCTTTTTGTTCGATGCGAGTTGAATGTTAATTTGGAAAATTATGCAACTCGTTTTGCTAAACTAATTTTAACTATATGTTTTTGAGATTAGATTTCAAGATATTTGCATAACAATAGCAAATATTGTTTATGTTTATAAATTTTAATTATGCATTAGTTTAAACGGAAACGTGTGAATGATTTGCAGAAAGTGTGTGCGATCGGCGGTATTGCATCAATAGTAGTACGACATCAATACAGTAGTAGGAAATGCGAAACTCGTAAGAATAGGTTTGTGTGTGACTGACTTCACTGTTTCCTACAAATATCGAGTACTATCGGTTTGAGAATAGATGAATGTATTGAAAATCATGTGTGACTTTATTGATCTTTGCATAAAACTACTTTAGGTAATTATGTAATGCATTTAAACCTTCTTATACTACTTATACCAATAATCTGAATATGCGATTAAGTGATATTAATATAAATGCTATAAATGTTATTTATATTTATTATTTACATATATTCATGTATGCATTCAAAACACACTTAACCGAACAGTTGTTTATTATTGCTATTATGATCGTAAGGGTTATTTTTTTTGTTGATATCTGGTTAAATATTTATACGGGCATAGGTATATGCATTATATCTCCAGCCGAGTTTGCGAATAGAAAAAAATATATATAATAAATTTATTAATAATCGTTGATATCACAAATGAGTATTGCATTAAAATGCATATCTTATTAAATGTTGATATTAGAAAAGTGAAAATCATTTGATTTGATAGGAGTTACAGTACAGCATTGGCAGGAGAAGCAGCAGTAGAGTTAGAGTATACGCAGCACAGGCACACACACACTCACACACATAACGCATAGACATGATAACATATAAAAAGCTGTTAGAACACAACAAAAGCAACATTAGTAGCATTGCTAGCATAGCATCCTTGAACGATGTGATGACGCCCGGGACCTACATTAAGGTAGAGTACGTAGTGGTGTACACACGTTTTGATTGCAAATTTAATTAAATCATATCATAAACGGCTGGTATTAATGGTGGGTAATGTGCGCTAAACTTAACATTAATATAGATAGCAATTATCGCAGATAAGACGCCACAATCATTTTAAATGCATAGCTACGCCACTTAAAGATCAGAAACGAGTTCATCGAGCCCTGGATGACCTATTTTTTGATGATAGGGCTCCAGTTCTTTGCCCCATACGTCACATCTGGGCTTACTATCAAATAGAGTAGTTTTATGCGCATTCTCTCGCTATAATAATTGCAAACAGTTTTCATAGAGAGAAGTTGTTTGCAGATAACTCTCCACGATATTACTAAATTTGATCCACAAATGTGGACCAAAAACTCAAAATGCGTTTATTTATGATTATATTAGGTATTAGTGATGTGCAATTAGTGGAAATTATTAGTTTCGCATTTCATCCGGTGTTCATTGCAATAGTTTTTCGTTCGTCTCATACGCGTTACCATAATGTTTGTTAACGTTAACTGAAAACGCATAGCAATAGCATTAAAGTATTGAAATTGGTTGCAAACCAAGTCTGTTGAGCATTGGAACCAATAGAGGGCAACACATTGGTTGGTTGGCGTAAGTTTGGCAGCACAACACTACACACGACGAACAGCTGTAAGTCTAAGCGAGAACTAAAGCGAAAACAGTATAACTTTTGTGTTGTTTTAGATCCCTTTTTTTGCGATTCTCACACATTTTTTTTATACCAAACACTAAAAAAACGAAACGTCATGCAAATGTTTTGTTTTTGATATGATAATAATGACAATAGTTTGTTAGACACTGCGTTAATAGAGAGTTTGTGTTATCATTGCCGCAGATTTTGGCACGTCTTGCGAGTGTGTGATCGGTAGTGTGATTGCGTGCAAACACAGACACCAGACACGACACACCAATGGCTGTGGCCGGAGGTTCTAGTGGTGGCGACGAACAACATCCTCCTCCTGCCAGTCCTTTTGATCAACCATCGACTAGTAAAGAACCCCAAAAGGTAACAAAACTAACCTATTTTTTGGTTGCAAACGATTTTATTTCCCAATTAATTTGACGGTTAAAAGTGATTGCATTAAAACCATTTGATAGTACGATGTACTATAATAATGCCTATAATATACTAGTCTATTGCCTGTTATTATTATTATTATCAGTTATCTGTTACTCACCGAACATTCGCAAATGTTGATACTATTGTTTTACAAATAGTTATAAATTAATAGCATTTGCTAAAAGCAATAAACAATGCGAACTGTTGTCCCAATACCAGTATTACATGTTTTTTTGCGTATCTTATCCAACATTTCGTCATTAAAAGCCGCACTGTTTATAATTCTATGTTCAGTTTTCGTGATATTTACCCGATTTTAACTTTTTGTTACGCTATTGTCTCGAGAAGAGTATTTCTGAGCGTAAACTGTGAATCGAGTTAGAGTTGACGGTGAAAAATGAAACATTTGTTTTAAAGTTCACGATATTTTTAATCGAATTAAGTTTAAAAAGTTAAAATTTTATTCAAGAATAGTAGTTTTACTTTTTGGAAAATTTTTAAAGTTATTTTCCATTTGTTTCTTGTATTGTATGTTATTAATCAGAGCTCAATTTCAAATTTTTAGCGAACCATTCAAAAATCAATTTAAAATTTGCATTACAGTCAATAAAATCATGTATTTTTGTTTGCGATTTTTAGGCAAAAAAGTTTATTTGTATTAAGATTAGGTGAAATTACGTTAAAGTTAGATAAACACATCAACGGTTAAGCTGTTTATGACCGGTTCCATTACTAATCTGACCTAAATGTGGATTTTAGCCAAATTTTGGTTATGTTTTATTAACAAAATTTTAATTCGCTAGATTTTTTTATGAAATCTATAATCTTAAAGATATTGGATTATAGTTTTGCCGAACATGATTATACCAAAACTTAGATTACTAATGCCAAATTTAATCAAATTTGAGTGAAATTGCTATTAACTAAAACCTGACATAAGTATGAAAGTCATAAAATTGAAAGAAAAAAGCGCTTTTAAGAGCAGTTCGTAAACTTATAAGTAGGTCTCGGATGTTTATGACAGTATTTTTTAGGTTTAAGACCATAAAATAGTCTTGTTATTTGACTAATATATAACGTTATATTAGTCTTTGTTAATTTCCGTTTTAAACTGGCAAAAAAATTGAAATAATTTCTAGAATCTGTTTTATCTTACGAGTTAGACCCTCTAATCTACAGGAAAATTATCGAAAAACACTTTTGTCCGATTTTTTCATTAAAATATAGTCAGTTCCCATTTTTCAAATTACCTATGAAATTACTTGGCAACAGTGAAATAATTAATATATTTAGTTCACTATTTGGATTAATCACGTCCATCATATTTGTACTCACAAGTTAGTTGCAAAAGTGACATTTTTTAACATTAATAAGCTTTCATTTAACTTAACATATCTAAAAGTGAGCTCACTATGAATTTTTTGTTATAATAACGTTAATTATAACCAATTTTGAGAGATTCAATAATACTATTATTTCACTCAAATAATGAAACTTTCAACTGTTATTTTAGTAATAAGAAAACTATTTTATGCCAAAAATAATTTTGTAATTTAAAAAATTTACCTCTTTTCCGATGTAAAATATGACATGCTTGTGGATTTGACGTGTTTATTCGTTAGCAGAATTAAATCTTTCGAAAGATGTCTCAAATCCGTAAGCTGTAGATTTAATCACACATTTATAATAAACTTTTTATGAAATAATTGTATTTAACTTGTTTTATATTTGCAAAAAAATATGCACAAAAATATATGCAAATTAATTTGTTTTAATGAATTCCAAAAGTGTTTTTTTTGCGAAGAAAACTGTATTTCGAATCTAACGACTTAATCTAAATTTTATATACAATTGTATATAAAACTAACCAGTAATATGTTTAGGATATGATTGAAAATATAGTGTATTATTCGATAACTTTTATGTAAATTAATGTTTATTTTACTTGAATATCGGAATCATATCATAAATTAGACAATTAATTACTTTATAAAACGTAATGGTTAAAAGTGTTAATTATGCGGTTATAAAAATTTGAGGTATTTCTGATGTGTTAGATTTGATTCTGATTTTAGATATTCTATTAAATATATCAAAAATGCTGTGTATCCCCAAATAAAACAACACTTACGGTTAGTTAATTTTATCAAGTAATTGCTAAATTCCGAACTAAGTACTGCATTAATGTAGCTTTTATTTTTAATGAAATTTTTATTTAAAACTTTATATGACCAAAAAATACGTTAAGTCTTATCGCATTTAAGTCTAATTTGGTGGGACAAACTGATGGACATTATTAAAAGCTCGAGTTGTGATATAAAAATTTATATTGATATTAAATATCCTTACTCGTTAGTTCCTACTTTTTGATTTATCCTCACGTGACCAGAATAATTTTTTTCATAATTTTGATTACTTAACACTGAGTTTGTCCAAAGAAAGCATATTTTTCTAACTCTTGTAATTTGATTTAACACAGTAATGTGTCTGAAATTATACATTTAGCGTTTATCCTTTCACTGGGCAGTTGAATTTAACTCCTTAAAAGCTGGATATATAATATTTCGTGATTGCTCTCAATCGCATTATCAGATCAGTGCATACATAATTTTATTGGTATTTTCAACTCATTTTAGTATAGATTAGTTGCATAATATTTTAACTTTTCAATCACAAATTAATTAATATGACATTTTGGTGTGCGATTATCAAACTATTAATTATTTTTAAAAACTTAAGTAATGAAAGTTATTTATAAGTTAATTATTAGAGAGTAAAAAACCTATTTCTATCAATAATTGTATATAAAAATTGCATTAGATTGCTATAAATTGCTTCAAAAAATTACCAAAATGCATCTGTATTTAAAATAATTATCAGTTATCGTCGCAATTAAAATCTTTCTACGTTTACCTTAGTTTTTCTTATCTGGGAATTTTTCTGCAGTGCTTTTTCAGAAAATTTTGTTTTGCTGATTTTATTTAGAAACTCATTGGAACTAAAAGAAAATTTTTCGGTCTTTGTGCAAAAATGCAGCACTTAAAGCATTTATTATTAAAAATAGCAAAAAATTTCGTGCGCATAATAATAGTTATATGCAGGGTGTCCCAGACTTTGAAGGTTTAAAGGGTCTTATTTCGGATTTTTTCAAAATTCAAGTGGTGGGGTCAAATTCATCTAATTTAGTCAACAATTTTTGGATTTTTCGACAAAATATGCCATTTTCATGAAAAAATTGCCATTTTATGACTTAAAGATTTTCATAGGGGGGAGAGAGTTACCCCGTCCAGTCCCTATCTGGGACACCATGGTTATATGCTTCAAATTGTTGAAATGAAATTCGCTAAAAAGGTAGCGAATGCTATCAATATGAAACTCTACTAATGAATCTACACTAAAGTACATTACAAAAAACATAGAGAAATTGTATTCGAGTTATAGCTGATTACTGTATTAAAACTTGGAATTAAAACTAGATTGTTGTCTGAATTTTATGAATACAAATTGGGAATAATATTAAGTGAAAGCGACTTAAGCTTAAACCAATAAGCAAAGCATAATATATTGAATTAAATATTATTGAAATTAGGGATTAACTACCAGACCTTCAGGCTCTGTATAACTTGCGCTCATTTCTATTATTATTAATAGATTATTGTTTTACTAAGAATTAAATAAAAATTAAATGTCCATACAAGTTCATAAATAATGTTATTCGTGTAAAAATTATTTTGGCGTTTAAATTATTATTGCACTTTAAAGCATTTAGAGTTTATTACGGAATGGTGAGTGTATTAGGATTTATTAATAAATATTTGATAGTTTGTAATATTCGGAAAATACATTTCATTAATTTCTGAAAAATTTGGATTTTAATAGATTAGATTTCAAGGGCCCACAATTTTTTGATCAAAATTTTAAAAAAAATAATAGATTAAATTTGGCAGGTTTATAGTATTCCTTAAATTATTTAAGTTAATTATTAAAGTTTTTCACTGAAGCAGATGTGTATCGATCCTATAAAATTTTTAGTAAAAAATGATTTTTTTACCACAAATATTAACGTATTTATTAAATTAGTTTAAAATAAGAATAAACATTTGATTCGGAACCCATTTTCAAGTCTCGAAGTCTCGCTTTGTTCTTACCTTTAATCAAAGATTCTTTTGTTTCATTTCAAATGAAAATTTAATGAGTGCTCATTATTCATTCTATGAGATAGATTTTGTTTGCTTCTCGAAAGTGTGAACAAATGATTATAACTGTTTTAAATATATTTCATATAAAATATTTTTGCTTAATATATTTTATATCTGATTTAACTTAACTTATATAAGGTTTGCATATATTCATTAATAGTTTAATTCGAAAATTTCATCGTTTTATAATCTTTAATTAAAAAAATTATCATTTCTTTTAGTTTTTCATTTTTATGAATAAAGCCTCATTAAATCGAGTGGTATTAAATATCCATTACGATTATCCGAATTTTTTAATTAAATTTTTATTTACTTACTGGACAATTGTTTATATTCATTTTGAATAAAAGATAATATTTCGTGATTGCTCTCAATCACATCATCAGATCCGTGTTTATAAATTTTTATTGAGATTTTAAACATTTTAATTTTCATGTTCATCTTTATGTTTTGAATAGCAAATGAATTAATTTGTTGTGCTAAAAAATTAAACTTTGCTTTTGATATCTAGCTCATGATATACGAGAATGCTATATGAATATTTAGCATTGAAAGTTAATATTAATTAATCTAATATTACAAAAATACTTAACAATTGTATACTTTTTAATGAGTTATAGCTAATTATAGACTTAAACTCGATTACTTAAATCGAGTGGTAATAATTTAAGTTTTTTATTAAAAATCAAGTTTGTTTATAACTTTCACTCATGTGTAAAGTTTAAGTTAAAATTAGTTTCACTCTAATCGTAAAAAATAGCATATCTTAATTTGAAAACAGTGTTTCCATTTGTCTTCTAACTAATGTTTTTATATAAATTATTGAGTCAGGTTTATATTATAAATTTTATCATAATAAAGTTTATGAATCTTTCCATTTTATGGAAATCTTTAGTAACGATCGTTTTACGAAATACCCATCATTAATAAAATTATTATAAATTTAATTTAAAAATTAAAATCTCCGATTAATGGCTTTGATACATTGAAAATTTTATACATTGTCTTCAAAATAATATTTTTATTTCCTTTTTGAGAAATATGACTATTTTAAATAAATTGTTTACACATGCCTGTAATTTTTGTTATTAATTTCAAATTATTGGCTTAAAAATTACTTAAATTTGAATTTATGTATATTTTCATCTCATAAAATTTCGAGGCATAAATAATTTAAGATTTTATATGATTTTATGACATTACGTGTTTTTCAGACATGATTTGTACAATTTATAAATAATTTCCCGTTTTTTAAATGTCCCCTATTTTGTCTCTCATTTTTGTTTAGTAAAATGGTCTCCATTTCCCTTGTAATTAATCAAAATAAACGCCGTAAAACTTGTTTATTAGTAAAAACTAATGTAATACTTGATTACTTTATATAACATTCATTTATGACTTTATATTTCTAAATTCGAAAAAAATTAACAGAAATAACTCTGCGCTATTTGTGTCACGATTTAATAATTACTGAATGTCTTCATTTATGGCCGAAATTTTATCGAAAATTTTGTATTCATTTTTCCCATCTTCATCTTTACTAATATTTAGCTTAAATTTGCTATAAAATCTTACAAGTGAATCTACATTAGTATTAAATAAATAGATATCTCGCTTTTAATTCATCATAATTTTTTAAGAAAATTAAGAATTCGTAAATTAAACTTAATACAAGTGAAAGGAACGAATTTCAGATTCAGTAACTTTGATCGCATAAATATAATTTTTTGAAAAGTGAAAGTTTTCTCAAAACAAGTCAAAAAGTTGTTAGGAGTTAATTTAGTAAATTTTATCTTATTGTTAATAAAATCAGTTCTTTATCTTAAGAGTTCAAATTCGTTAAAATTAAATCAGTCTTAGAAATTATTTTAAAAAAACTATAATATTCTAAATGCTGATACTTTTTAAAATACATTTTCGTAATTCGATTTCTAATTTATATAAAATTTCTGTTCTAAATAGACTCAAACCTTAATAGCAGGTAGTAATACTTATTTGCACCAATTTTCCCCCACTTTAATTCAGTATCAATTTATTTGATACTTTTCCTATATTCAAAGTATATGGAATGTAGCGATCGATATCGGATGGAGAGTTGCTACGCGTTACAATGCGAAATGCGATTTTCATCGCGCAAAAGGCGTTAGCGTTGTCTCTAGTTTATGTAACTCCTCTTTTCCAGCCTCCAATAAAAATTTACCATATATGATGCTTATTTAAAGTGCTCCATACCTCAATCCATTGTTTCGCATTCAAAAAACAAGCACGCATGCGAGTATTGCTTAATTTTGATTTGTACAAAGGGTCACAAAAAAATTGAATCTATCGGTTTTGAAACGCTTAATAAATTAAAATTATTGCACGATTTTAGTTGCGCTGATCAATATTAATACCAGTTCATTATCATTTTTACCGTTTTAAATATGATATAAGGATCATTCGTCCATTTTATTTTCCTAAAAAAAGTTTTTGTGAAGTTTGAAAACTTTGCGAGAAACTTTTAATCTAAATTGTTTCTATTGCAAAATAAACATTTAATGTCTTTTAAAAATTTTATAGTCAAAAAGATATTTAGTAGTTTATCTTAAACAGTTTTTAACGTCCAAATATTAATTCATTTGAAAATTAGTGATAAATTTAACATTTTTATTGAATTAATATTATCGTATTATGACTAAAATTTGTTGAAAAAGAAGAAATAAATGGCACTATTAATTTTGAAATTCAATAGCAAATTTAGTTTCGTTTATTTTTATGGCATTTAAATTGTCATTTCATTTCAATGAGATATTTCCAAATAACACGATGAGTAAATTTTTCACAACCCAATAATATGCGTCTGACTGGCAGTTTTGCAGATATTGTGTTTTGAATAATAGTCTAATAAATGATATAAAATAAAATAGTATTTTTGTAGTTTTCACTTTTTATTTTCCTATTACTTCTTCCACCAATTTGTCATTCTTGAGCCAATTCTCAGTTATAGTTTTAGTTTTCTAATATTGAAACTTAATATTATTTCT
Source organism: Phthiracarus laevigatus (assembly GCA_034700185.1). NCBI lineage: Eukaryota > Metazoa > Arthropoda > Arachnida > Sarcoptiformes > Phthiracaridae > Phthiracarus > Phthiracarus laevigatus. Next base: position 15,180 of record JAQIXJ010000763.1, on the reverse strand, counting down.
AGATATGTTAACAAATTTTAAATAAGTTCGAATAAGCTTATATTCAAAGTTAGTGCAATCATTTATATCCATTTAAAAAAGTTGTCGTAATAACCATTAAGAAAAACATTGTTAGGAAAAAAAGTTGAGCGCAGCATCAGTTAGCGAATTTCCATCGACTCGACCTAAACAGGTGACCATACATCATCCTGGAACAGCCAAAGCTAAACCGGCCACTCGCAAAAAACCTTCACTCCAGGCCGATCTAGACGTGGATAAAGAGTTTCAGCGATGCAAAGACGAAGGTGCTACTCGACTAGATCTGACGAAATGCAGCCTTACAACGTTGCCTGCGAGTGTTCGAGAGTTAACCCATTTAGTTGAATTCTATTTGTATCAGAACAAGTTAGTGACACTTCCACCCGAAATCGGATGTCTCATCAATTTGCAAATGCTTGCGGTTAACGAGAATTCGCTGACAAGTTTGCCCGATACTTTGGCCAATCTCAAACTACTCAAAGTTCTTGATTTGAGACACAACAAACTCAATGAGGTCAGCGGAAAACCGTTTTTTTTGTTGAAAATAATTCAACGTAATTAAATTTATTGGTTATATTATTTAGATTCCCGATGTTGTTTATAAGCTCACTTCACTCACAACACTTCATTTACGATTTAATAGGATAAAAGTAGTCGGAGAAAACATTTCTAATCTAACAGTAAGTTGTTGTGCACTTATTTCTTTATTCATAATTTCGCTTATAATTGATAAATATTTAGTTTTTCATTGTCTTCTTTTTTTATTTGTTTAGAATTTAACTATGCTTAGTCTTAGAGAAAATAAAATAAGAGAATTGCCTGGAGGTGTGGGTCGTTTAGTACAATTGATTACTCTCGATGCCTCCAACAACCATCTCGAACATTTGCCTTCTGGTCTGAATCTGTTTCCAATATATTATGCATAAACATATCACTTTCTATCGTTTTGATATATATTTTTTTTTGTAATTTCGACTTTTTTTCATAGAAATTGGTAACTGTGTTCAACTTACAACGCTTGATGTTCAGCATAACGAACTCGTCGATATTCCTGAAACAATAGGAAATTTGAGAAATTTAACGCGACTTGGGTTAAGGTATTCAATGTCTTTTGTGTTTTTTTATTTGTAGTTTGCAAAACAAATATTTGCTGCATAATAATAATTGAATATTTATTAATGTCACAAATTAGCTGTGCATTCGTGTCTTAATTGGGTTTAAATAATCGATCGTTTAAATAATAGCAATGAATGCTTTGGGGTTCAATAAATATTGAATTAACTAAAAAATAGTCATTATAGACATTCTTGATTTAAAAAGTTTATTTAATTTTTTACTATTTAATTAACTGATGTTGTTGTAACTCATTTAATGGCTAAATTATTTTTTTATAATTAATAAATAAGTAGCTAACAAATATTTACAGTTTGTTGTAATAAAAATCAATCAGTTTTTATGATCAAAAAATACAAATTGTTTATAAATGGTTTGGTTTAACGCGAAAATTAATTAAAAATTTCAAAATATATTTCAGATATAATAGACTGATGTCAGTTCCGAAGTCATTAAGCAATTGCATCAATTTAACTGAATTTAATGTGGAAAATAATTCTCTTTCTCAATTACCCGAGGGTTTATTATCTAGTCTGTCAAACCTGACAACATTAACGCTGTCTCGAAATCAATTTACATCATATCCAATCGGTGGTCCGTCGCAGTTCTGTAATGTCTATGTAAGCGTTCTTAATTGCACTTCATTTTTCGGTTAAGAAACCTTAACTAATTAATTATTTATATTTATTCTTGTTTCTCAGTCAATTAATATGGAACACAACAAAATAAATAAAATACCTTTTGGCATATTTTCAAGAGCTAAGAACTTGACAAAATTGAATATGAAAGACAATCAGTTGACATCATTACCTCTTGACATCGGAACCTGGACTAATATGGTTGAGCTTAATTTAGGCACAAATCAATTAACGAAAATTCCCGAAGATATTCAGCACTTAGAAAATCTTGAAGTTCTTATATTAAGTAATAATAATTTAAGGCGTTTGCCGCCAACCATTGGAAATCTCAGAAAATTGCGAATTTTAGATTTAGAGGAAAATAAATTAGAAGCGCTGCCAAATGAAATAGGTTTGCATTATTTTGGGAATCAATTTATTGAGCTTTACTCAGAATATTGCATATATTATACATTATATCATATTTCATATGAGTATATGTTCAATTTTAATTAATTGTGACATTTCCATAACTCTTAATTAATGTATGCTAGTCATTGACCTTTAGGTGGAGTCATTTTTATGGTTTCTTTCTATTTTTTTTATTAAACTTACATTTTTAGCAATCTTCTATTATATTTTTTTAAGGAAATATGTAAAATGAATTAAAAATATTTTAATAACTCTTTTTTTCTAACATTTAAAAATATATAACGTTATGTTTGATTTATTTTTAGGTTTTTTACGTGAGCTTCAAAAATTAATTATGCAAAGCAATCAATTGACATCATTACCGCGTGCAATCGGTCATTTAGCTCGCCTCACATATCTAAGTGTTGGAGAGAATAATTTAAGCTTTATACCTGAGGAAATCGGTATTAAACTAAATAAAATGACAGAAAATCTAAATTAAATTATTTCGATATTGTGATTATACAGTAATATAATGTGTTATTGGACTTTAGGTACGTTGGAATGTTTAGAATCGCTATACATTAACGACAACCCAAACTTACACAGCCTTCCATTTGAATTAGCGCTATGTGCCAATTTGCAGATCATGAGTATCGAAAATTGTCCATTATCTCAGATTCCGACTGACATTGTGAATGGCGGGCCATCTCTTGTCATACAGTACCTAAAGATGAAAGGGCCATACAGAACAATGTGAAACAATTTTTAATTTAAACGTTTAATGTGTTGACACTTTGAATGTGAATTGAATTGAAACAAACCAAACAGATTATAATTATTATAAAAATGTTATAACAATTGATCAAAATAATAGTTGTTAAAAAATGAGAGTAACTGACAAAATATGTTATAATGAATTTTTGATAAAAAAGAATGTTATTTATTAGGTGTTTCGGGTGCTCACAAATAAATAAGTTGTTTGTTTGGGAATTTTGCCACAAATTGTTGAATAAATAAAAAAAAGTGGAAAATCAAATGATTTATTAACCGTTGAATAGGCGTTAAAAATTGTAAATCGATATTTGATAAATTATTATACGCTTCTATAACTCGTATCACTGTTTATATGAAACATTTGTTTCTTATTCAGTCATTCCGATTGATAAATACATAACTACAGTATTCAATACATTATATATTCAATGCATGGCTCATCAAATTAAAATATAGTTTTTCCTTTTTCTTTTTTTCGATCTTTTTATTGATAAAACGGAAGATCTTTTCTTTTACTGTTCGATGTAAGTTAGTTTCTAAATAGTTATTATTATTATTATTAATTGACTAATGATTATTATAATTATTATTATTATTATTATATAAAAAATATGGTTATTTTAAAAATTATTATATATATTTTAAAATCATTAATTTTTTTGTGCATTACTATTATTATTATTATTTTATAATTATGATTTTAGAGCTTTGTAATACACTTTAAAATGTTATTTAAGTCTTTTTAATTATTAATAGTCAAAAACTCAATTCAAGACTATGTTTCTGTACGTTACAGCTATTAAATTAATAATTTCTTCGAATCATAATCATGTAATATGTTCAAACAAAAAATTAATGTAAAACATAAAAAAAAATTTTGCTTTTTTTCTATTAATAATGATATTACTTGTTTTTGATTTTGATTTTTGCTAAAATATATACATATTTGAATATTTGAGAAACGTTTTTAAAATAAGTACTAAATACACCGTGAGTTTTAGTAATAATTAGTTTTTAACGTTAAGAAAATGAAAGCATTTAACCATTAAATATCAAATCCATAAAAAAAATTTAAATAATTTTATTAAAATTTATTCTGTAAAACCAGTCCGTATGATCCGTTAGCTGTTCTAAGTTTAAGAAAACATAACTTATAGCATCCCGTTAAGTCGTATTTTTTCACTAGTTTTGAAAATGTATTTCCGATTGTTTTGCCATTTTTAAACATTAAGCATTATTTATTGTCAGTAATAAACAAGTTTAAATCCCAAGATTTAAGACTTCTAAAAAGCAATGAACAATAGCGTAAGTTTTGTAAAATATGTTTGTAAAAATTAATTTTTATAGGTTCTTTCTGTCACTTTCTGTTACTAAAAATAAAAATAATGTTGTAAAGTTTACTCTTTTTTTCTAGCATTTCAATTCCGAATATTCCTGTTTAAAATATATCCCGTTTAAGTGATTTATAACGAAAAACTTATTTCTAAAATAAAGTACTGTACACTGGCTCTAGTTTCGAGGTTCCAAATAATCAAAACAAGAAAAGGTTTATCTAAGACTAATAATTCTCGTTTTGTTAGTAAAAGCAGCACAGATTAAGCTCGAGTAAGCAATTTTGACTAAAACTTTCTTAAGACTTACAAAACAAATTTGGCGCTCGAGTAAAGTAATTTATGCATAATAATTTCATACCCCTAATTAGTTTTTAGCATAAAAAAATGAAAGCACCCAATTGAACATCAATTCATAGGAACAAAAAAATATCGAACAAATTTACATTTATCATGTTTAATTTATTTAGAAAAACCTTTATAAATTCTTTTCATACTTTTTAGGGTGCAATTCCTACGTTTACTTTTTGGTAACATAATGTTATAAGCGTAGAAGAAAAATAATAGGAATGACGCCTTTGAAATGACGCCTTATAATTTATACAATACTCGCACATACAGTATGCATATAATGGTAAACTTACTGTGTGTTTGGTCTAAACGCTTGCGGCAATAAACGCTTAAGTCATGAACATGAGGCACAAATCCATGGCACTGCGCATCGAACGTTGCGCCGCTATATAAGTTGCCGTGTATTTTGGAGATCCGGTCGATCGCTTCGAAAACAAGTTTTTCAGTATTGAAAAGTTTTGTTCACTTTGATTCGAGTTTCAAAAAGTGAATTCATTCACCGCTAAAGTTGTGCGAGTAGTCGAGAGAGCGAAGAAGCATTTATGTTTAGCAACTTTCTTGTTATTTAGTTATTGATGAATACTTTTCTGTTTGCCTCCAGAGTATATTTTTTGTTCGGACCTATCATTTTTTAGTGTATACGCCACAGATTTACATATTTAATCGATTTATAATTAGCAAACATGACGTTTAGCGACAATTGTACATTTTTAACAAGTTTGAAATTGTTATTCATATTATAGAATGTTATTCCGGTAAATCCAATAGAATGGTAAGCAATATTTTATTTTATTGAAAATATATATATATTTAGCGTTTTTAGTATTACGAAAAGGCCCTTACGTTATTGAAAAGTTAAAATTGTATATATTTTTGTGTGCTGTTCGGCCATTCTTGTATTAATAAAAGGTTGTGTTAGCAGTTTGCTTACGAGTTAGTGTTGGAATTTTTAGATTTTTAACTTAAGAATTTTTGTAAAAATCTAACAATAATATTGTTTTGTTTTATAATTCTTTAAATATATCAACAATACATTTTGGCTTAATTAAACTTTTTTTTGTTGACAAAATATCTATATCTTTTACTGTCATCGTTTTTCTGTTAATGGAATGCGCGTTGTAGTCAGTGATAAGAAGCATTCACTTATTTTACTTTTACATTTGTTTTACCAGTCAACTAAAGATCTTGCTTCATGTAAGTGCATTGTTGAAGTATTTAAACATGAACAGTGGGAGCCAAAAAAAATGCAATCATAATTGATTTTGATGAGCAAATTGTTAATAATGAGCGCTAAATAGGTATGCCTATGTCTATTTGTATTTTGACAAAAGAGAAAACAGAATCTAAACAAAAACTGCGAATTGTTCAAAGAAAATATCTATTTGTTTCTGACTAAACACCGTACAGCCCAGAAATAAAATCATAATAAAATATTAGCCAACACAACAATCAATTATTAGTTAGCGATAGTTAAACTCGCTGAAACCAGTATAGTTTGTTGCTCGCTGACTACCAGTATAATAAATAATAGAAAATTTATTGAACACAATATTTTATATTTTATGTATTGATTTCTAAAAATAACAATTAATAGAAAGTAACAATTAAATTGATTCCACTATTTTTTTCCTTTAACTCGAGTCAAAGGTAGTTATTAAATCGAAGAATTTCCATTAGACTCCAATAAGCAATAGTAATATCGCTTATGGCTAATAATGATGATTTAACAATTTATTTACAATACATAAAACGTAAACCTATGATTTCGTAAAAGCTAAAGAAAAAATTTCAAGGAAACAAACACATCATGATTTTTTTTGGTACACATGTATTGCACATTATCTCCGCTTTCTTCAATGAAGAACTTATGTTTTAACCCTTATTTTAGAAGCCATTAAGTGCTTTATTGAATTACCTTTACATTTTTTATATAAATTAAATATATAGTTATATAATAATTTTTAAGCTAATAATTTTTTCAATATTTTCTTCAACTTGGTTATTATTGTATTACTAGTTTGCTCTATTTATTACTATTTACTTTTTTTATTTAATGATTCGTAGGATCAAAAGTGTTTTTTTCAATAATTTTTTATTTGGTTAGCGTTGAGGACATTTCCGTCATTTCAATAGTAAAAATGTTCACAACAATAAAAATCTTATTGTAGAAAACGCTTTTGTTTATTTAATTAATACTTTTCATTATGGCTTATGGCTTTCTCTCTCTATCTCTATCTCCCTTTTCGTTTAAGTTTCATATTTTCTTTATAATATTATACATCTTTTATTTTCTGCTGCGGTTGTATTATTTTTGAAATAAGTTCAAATCTCAATACATTTTTAATAAGCGCTTAATCAGTGTTACAGCGCGTTATATGCGATATCTATATATAAACGGTTGAAAAATTAATTTTCGAAATAACAGTTTTGTTCAAAGTTTTAAATTATCATAAATATAATGAAAATTTTCATTCCCGCATTTGATTAATTCCAACCTCAACCTATCGACCCTTTCGTTGGCATCACACACCACCACTCGATAATGTGCTATACGATACTGTATTATTTCTTTGTGTTCGCTTATGGTATATGTTTAAGTCATTATAATTGTGATTTTGTTCGAAAGAAAAATCGTTGTGTTAGTAATTATAGAAATCCTAAAATATGATTATTCTCAGGAGAGTGACGTAATTTAATATTTCCGACTTCTTTCGAATTACCATTAGTTTTTTCACATTATTATTATTATTATTCCAAATGATTACAGATGCGTTCAACCAGTTTTGTATATTCGTTTTCTCGATTTTTGTGTCAATTAAGTTTAAACCCAAGCTATAAATTTTATTGAAAAATATATATTTAAGTGAGTTTCTGTCATACGCTAAATGCTGTGCAGCACTTAAAATAAATATTAATATATATTTTACCCTAAACATAGTGATGATCTTTTCGCTATAGCCATGACTACGCACACAACGTATAGAATAGCGTAACGAGTGTCTCACGATACACACTCAACGACAGTAATAACCCAAGGAATTTCTCTGCATAAATCCATACATATTATTACTAGTTATTATGCGATTACGAGAAACACGTTTTTCTTTTAATCTAAATATTTTCTCTGCCAAAAAAATTATGTTTTATCAGATTCGAAAATTAATTATCATTGAAAGTTAGTTTTCGCCTTACAGTAGTTTCACGGTTTTTGTTTTATCGTTGTGTGTGTGTATGTGTAAAAAATTGTATACTGTATATAATATATTTGCGTTTTCAATTTCAAGTTTAATGTTATGAATAGTAGTGATGCACGTATTCAGTGAATTGTGTGCCGTATTCGCTTTTAATGCAGTAATTCGTGAAACACTCGTTAGCTATCGTAAAGGCCTTCCTCTGTAATGAAAAATACCATAATTTCTTTTTTATAATAATTCACGTCACTTAAATGATAATGCAAAATTAATAATACAGCGAAGGAAAAAATTAATTTCTTTATAAACTTTTTTTGGTTTAATGTTTGCAGTGAGAGTACATGCGAAAAAATACGGAGACATTAAACAAACTACTCATAAATTTGTTTTTCTCTTTTCTTTTCGACTTAAAGCGAGAAATTATTTCATTAGTGTTTCGAGAGATAACTCAATCTTTACTTAATAAGTTAATAATAATAAAAAAGGTGTTTAGTAAATTGATTAAAATGGGTCACTAGATTCGCATTCACTTCAGAAAATGTCAATAAATTGATTTCTCTCCTCAAAGAAATTAAATTGGATATTACTTAATGTTACTTTCAATGCAAATATGACTAAAGATTATGTCATAAAAATTGGCTTTTGTTTACTCTTCGTACTATAAGAACTTAATAAATTCATTCCATTGCTTTCGCTCTTAAAATTTTTCTCGTCGACATTATGTTTTTATATTTCTATGCTTTAAGCAAACTAGAAGTATGTTTTTCATTTGCAGAATTAACTATGATGTGATGATAGAGCATGGGAGACGAGTGGATGCACTATTATGCGAATATTTCTTCTCTTTTTGTTATTTAGCACTACTATATGGAATTTTAGGGATTTTTTTATCGTCATTTAGAAAATACGGGTTTTTCGGTTTGGTAATAATCAAATTGGGATCTTTGATAACAATCTCGAACATTTGTGTTATCTTGTTTTAATTTAGTTTTTCCCCATATTAGTTGTAGTTTTCGGTTTTATCCAGTTTTCGAGTGAACTCTGCGAATACTGTATTCGTTTTAATAATAAAATATTGGATATTAATTTTCAGCTTTGTTTTGAGTGATTAGAATTTTTAATTATGATTATTATTCCGAAAATTTAATAATTTATATATAAAATTTTAAAGTTTGGTTTTTTTGTGTATTATTTAAATAAGTAAAAGCAAAAATCTAAATTTTTATGCAAAGGTTGATAATAAATTTCCTTATTTGAAAAATGTATTTTTCAAAATATCTACCATATTTATATATTGTTACGACAAATAATGTTTGAAAGCCATTAGTTGATATAATTTACGGATGTAATTAGCATTAAAAACAAAAAGCGCACCAAAAATTAATTAAACTAAATGTCCAATTAAGTAAAAAACGATAAATTAGGGCGAAAATAGAAACAAGCTCTTAATTTACTATCGCTTATAGAAATTGAAATAATTAGACCACACATCACACGTGTGCATTAGATGACGGGTTTATAAGGTAAGCCCTAAAAATCCAATCCAATACCAGAGCTTATGACAAATGAATTTAAATTGAAAGCTTTGAAAGCTTTTGTTGTATTGAAACGGCATCAATGCCTAAGCATTGCATAAATTATTAACCATAGCATTACTATAATTGAAAAAGTTTTACGCTTATCAAATGTCATAATCTTTATTTAGCCTTCTTTTTGATTTTAGGTCGCAATAAAAAAACAACTGCATAAATGAAATAGAATGAGACAAAAAATGAGACAATTTTTTTGGATAACTATATTTAAATAAAGTTAATTAATGCATAATACGTTAAAACGACGGCTACAATGATCCAGTATTTGCTACCAATGCGGTCGTACAAGCGTATCATTTATTTCGTGTTTCTCTGGACTTGTGTGTGCTTTCTTCTATTCCGATTGGCCACCAATTATCAAAGTGGTAATTCATTAGAGTATAGCAATGACCATTCGGCACAAGTTAGAGGGCTGTTACAAAAAGTGCCACTTGACTATGCGGTCAGTTTTTTAGTGACTACTACCACCTCAAAAGTTACCACTAACAATAATTATGGTAAAGATGTTACTATAGCTGTTCCAAAGAAGTATTTAGATATAGAGCCACAAGTAGATAACTCACCAGTACTCAGTGAAAACGATATTCTCTTTAAATTAGCCAATATTTCCAACTTGCCTTTAGCCTATTGGGCGAAACTACGAAAAGCGCAAAAACCATTAAATAAGCTACAGATTGCTAATAACGAAGCAAACAGATCATGCAAAATCGATTTCCCTAATCTTTACGAATTAGACTACAATAACATATTTTGGCAACGATTACAGACAAAGAACGGAACATTTTACTTGTACGGCGCGTATTACGACGACAGATGGAGAGGTGGACCACTGGCTATGGTTCGTATTTTGGCGATGATTGACAGAGTAACCCCACCGCCAACCACTTGCCAAATATGGTTCGATAAGATATTGACGCCCATATTATCTCCGGCCATATACGTGTATGGCTGGTACAGCAAATGGGGAAATTACAAGGATGGTCTGCTTCAGCCGTACATCATTACGTGCAAAATTCCGCGCATTAAAGGGTTTTCGAAGAACATCTCTCCGGACTCGATATCGCTGGTCGAAAACAAATGTGATAAAGCAACGAACAATTTAAAAGTGCATAACACACGGCCACCAGTGAAACAGGACTTCGCTGTTTGTGTTAAAGGGTTAGACTTTTTGCACGAAGATTTAAGTGTGCGTCTCGTCGAATGGATCGAATTGCTACGTATTTTGGGAGCTAAAAAGGTATTCTTATACGAATTAGAAGCGCATCCAAACATAACCAAAGTACTTAAGTATTATCAGGATGAGGATGTTGTTGATTTGACAAAAATCACGTTACCCGGCAATCAGCCTAATTTGCCCGGTTTTAGACATTTATACTTGAAAAATAAATTAACGCATAAACGGCAGAACGAACTTATACCGTATAACGACTGCCTGTATCGTAACTTATATACGTATGACTATTTAGCGTTACTCGATATCGATGAAGTTATTATGCCCCTAATTCACAGTAATTGGTCTCAATTGATGGCAGAAGTGCAAAAATTATCATTAGCCGAAAAAAATTATACTCGAGCGAGTTATAACGTTCGGAATGTGTACTTTCTGGATGACTTGGGAGTGGGAGAGGAGCAGATGAAGCACACGGAACATGAAGTGGGTATACCTCGCTATCTGCATATGTTGCAGCACGTGTATCGATCGCGCAATTACACCAAACCGGGACAATACGTTAAATGCTTTCATAATACTGAACGTGTGGTTTCGCTCCACAATCATTTTCCACTAAACTGTTTTGGTTCGTGCACCACATACTCAATTAATACAAATTTAGCGCATTTGCAGCATTACCGCAAAGACTGTGTGGGACCATTGAAAAATAGTTGCAAAGACTTTCGTACTTATACTACGCGTGATACTACTATTTTTAAGTATAAGGAACAACTGATTAAGAGAACAACCGATGTTTTGACCAAACTTGGCTTTTTCTCGTAGTATTTGTTTGTTTTAACTCGTGGATGCATATAAGTTATTAGAGTGAAATTTATTATAAAACATTTCATATTTTTTGTCAGCTAAAAATAATTTCGTTATTTTTTCAAATTTAATTTTAATCCCTTTATACGTAATCATTTTACAGAAAAAAGGGATAAAACAAACCCATTTAGGAAGTCATACGTAAATACATATCAAGTACTTAATCGACGCTTTAAATGCAACTTTTTTTTGTTTAATTTAAATATCACTATACTGTAAATCTCTATAAAAGAGTAATATTCGCTTTGCTCTATACATACACTGGTTACTCCTAAACTGGAAAACATGAGCGGTAGGTCATCATCCTCACCACCTTTTTATAAAATGCATGACACGCCGATAGACAAGCATTGCTATGCAATTCATACAGAAAAACATGATTTTTTGAGGACTGGTTTTTCTAATGGATCAAAAAACGAAAAAAGTAGCTCAAATTATGACTGAAAAGGTATCCTAAGCAACATGTATTTATTCCAAGACCATCGCTTCCAACGAGAAATGCTGCCAACTTGAACTTTGCAAACTATAACAGCTGCTAAATCGTCAAGTTTTGCCACATTGCTATAACGTTACCATAACTTATTAGATCACGAGTTGCCATATCCGTATTCAAACAGCTAAACACTACATTGAAATTCAATTTACTTCTTTGAATTGCTGGCATTTTGCTTCTGAATTGTGTTCAGTGACACATACGGCACATCAACAAATATTGCTTAATTGTAGCTAAATGTGCACTTAATTTATTCCTAACAAAAGAGAATACTTAACTTATTTTTTAAAAAACATTTATTACTATAATTTTGTTGGAAAAAAGATACAAAAAAACTATTCAAGTAAAGAAACGCCTAAAGTTTGCGTCGACGTCAATACGTTAGAAAACTGGGGGTTAAAAATATTGATGAGAAAATGCACGTGAAATGAATAATGTGTGCCTGAAACACAAACTCCATCCTTGATTACAGTACTGGCAAATATATTGTTGGTTTGTCAACTGACGTATTACGTATTTAGCATTATCGCATCACTCAATTCTTAGTCATTATGTATTTTTAAGTCATCATAATTATTATGTATGCATAAATCAAACTTTTTTTTTATGTTACCGATTCATACTTATTATGAAATTATTGAGAGTTCGCATTGTAAGCCAAGCTTATAATTAATTCAATGCATTCCAAACCTTAAAAATGTATGGACAGACGCTATATAATACAATTCAAACTGTGATTATTTTCACTTTATATCATTTATTATTTTTTTCATTAATAAATTTTGTAAAAATTATCATTTTAATAATTAATGTCAGTTAAATAAAAAGCTAAATAAGGAAAAATTCCAATTAATGAGAATTGATTTTTTTCTGATAATTAGTTAATAACAAATTCTTTAAATTTTTAGCATATTTTAGGATTAGTAATAATTAGTCAGCCAAATGATCGAATGATAAAAATTAAGTTGAAATTAAAAAAAGAAGTGTGGATTAGTCTTGATCCCAGTCTCCACCTTGTTTTGGGGGTTTAGGACCGCCAGCAGGTTTTGACATAATGATTTGATCGACCTGTAGAATAGTTGACGCAACGTTTGTTGCGTATTTGATGCCCCAATACTTAGCTAAATATAAATCAAAGATGTTAGCGCTGACAGCGTCTATAAGGCTTGCTGTATCGCTTTCAATATTGAGAGCCGCGTTAGAGTTTCCCTCAGTATGTGACGCTAATAATACTGATATTATGTCCGTTGATTTAATACCAGCATTTTCCGCGAGCGCCACTGGTATGCTCTGCAGAGATTCGGCAAATTTTCCCACCGAATATTGTTCGAGACCTGGCAATGTTTCCGCGAAATTAGCGAGTTGTTGCGCGATCTCGATTTCAACTGCTGCTGCGCCGGCGACGAGTCTTCCATCTCTTGTCAACGATTTATATGTGTTAACGCCATCATCGATTGCGCGTTCGATATCATCCATTATATTATCTGTTGAACCTCTGATTACAATGGTAGAAATTCTCGATTCTTTCGATAGTTGCTCAAAAATGACGACAGCTGTTCCGCCAATTTCGTCGATAAAAACTTTATCACAAAATCCAAGGTCTTCTTTGTTCGGAGCAATCAATTTTGTTAATGGGGTGGCATTTACTGTTTTGCACAAACGTCTAATATCGAACTTAGATTGCAATCTAACCGCTAACAGACCGTATTGATTGCAATAATGAAGAGCCATATCACCAAACTTTCCGCCAGAAACGACAACTTTAGCGCCAGACGCGGCGATTGCCTTAATTTGCGCTTCCAAAACATCCTCTTCGCCTCTACTAAACTTCATTAATTCGTCAGCGGATTTAAGTAATACAGTTCCCTTTGACTCTGGTGTTTGGTGATCAATAGGACACGTGTACACAACAACTTTAGCGTCTAATGCTGAAGCAATGTCTCCTTCAACCTGACCATATGATTATTTTTTATAGTACGATATACGGTAAGTTATATTACAAAAAAAACTCTTAAAATAAAATCTTACCATCTTTTTAAATACCATGCCATTAACGATTTGTGTGTTTTGAATACTTGAACCTAATATTTTACAAATACGAATGTTATCGACATTAAACGCGTTCAGATTTTTAGGCGTCACTGAAATGCAAGCGTTTGCTATTAAACGCGACAGAAACTCTTCGTTGCCGTACTGTTTGCTCATAACAGCGGTTCTAATCGGTTTCAATACTTCATCGATATTATAAATATCTTTCACTTCGTCCACAACTAAACGCGGAAGAATTTCGTCCAATACCTTATTGACAGCGATTTCGTAGCCTTCGATTATCTCAATTGGCTTCAAACCCATATTTATCAGTTCTTCGGCGTTTCCGAGTAGAGAACCAGCGAATAAAATAACAAAATTAGTGCCGTCTCCGACCTAAACATTAGAATACAATTAAATAATGATTTAAAACGAATGAATTAAGAACAGATGCGAACCTCTTGTTCCATCATATGAGACGCATTGACCACCATTTTCGCAGCCGGATGTGCCACATCCAGTTCGCGGATAATAGTGGCCGCGTCTGACGTCACAAACAGTTTCTCCAAGTGATTGATCACCATTTTATTGAGTCCTTTGGGTCCGAACGAAGTGCGAACAGTTCGCGACAGTTCACAACACGCGTCGATGTTTCGGAGAACCGCTTCTTCGAGACCAGAGAAGTGTCGCGTTCCTTCTTTCAACATTTGGCTAAAACCTGGAGCTTTTGGTACGGAAAGTGCCATATTTTCGGATTAATTACGGATTAAACGTCTACGAAAATTAATAAAAGATTATGAAAACAGTTTACTGAAAACGTGCTATTAATACAACACAAAAAAACGTTTGTGATTATGTCGTTGACATATAGATGGCAATAATGGTAAAAAGTGTTGTTAAAACTCATTAAATACGTATAGCTGTAAATGATATTTTGGTTTTAAGTTGGTTTGTGACATCATGTCTAACAAACCAATAGAATTAAACTGATGTCACATTTGTTTGATGAAAAATTGTTGTTCACGTCAAATGGCAAAAACTTAAAAAATTTTTATTATTATTTCTCTGTTACTAAAACTAGTTATCGTTTTTTATTCGCAATTGAAGCTATCGCTACAAGTTTTGTTGGTTTGGGTTATTTTCCTGTATATATGAGTTGTGTTGTTTTGATATTGAATTGATATAATCGTTACTCTAATATCTACTTGTGATGCCAAGCAGTA
>JAQIXJ010000762.1:0-27689 GCA_034700185.1 Phthiracarus laevigatus | reverse complement strand
AATTAAAATATTTAAAAAACTCATTTAACTCTATCTTTAACCCCTCTTTCAACTTGATTTCCCTACAAATTCATATTAAATGCTAAATAGCATACTGTATAACATATGCTCTTCTCAACCATAATATTTGTGACATTATTAATCATACTATTGCTGCTTTCAAATTGGTTCTCAATTTTTCAATCACTTTTATGTTTAATGTAAGCGTATAAGTACTGTACGGATAATTGCCTTCTTTTTTCAAACGTAACAAATTCATCGCTCAATTACAGAGAAACGGGTTAATAATTAGTTAACTTCTTATTTAAAATTTGTGAGACACACAGATGTTGGCGTGGAATTAAAAAAAGAAGAAATATGATTAATAGCAATATGAGCTGAAACGTTAGTTTTTTTTTCACTCTTAAAACATAGTATTCATAATCGTTCGATAGATTGCTATCTCAATAGAAAGCAGAAAAAGAAAAAACAAAAGCAAACAAATATAAGATATTAGAAATAATGTTATATAAAATTTTATACAAATTATCATTATTTTCCTAATTATGTATAAAAAGAACGATGAAAATAGGATACGATAGAAAATGCATAAACACAAAAGAGGCTATAAAATAATAAAGAAAATAAACAAATAAATAAAGAGATTATATACGAGAAGCGATCGCTCACAACAAACATAAACAACAGCACAACAAACCAAATAAATTTTTCAAATATAATGTTAAAAATAAATAAAACAAATATGGCATAAAATTTCTAAACAACAAATTATGACACACGACGACACACACACACAAACTCACAATTCAACAACGAGTCATTATTTTGTTTCTCTCAAATTTTTTTTCAGATACTCTGTTTGATCAAAATAATAAATATATGTGTCATCAAAAAAAAAACAAAAACAAAACGAGATCAAGACAGCGCACTGAAACACAAAAAAACATAAATCGTTAAATAATCTAATAATAATGAATTGGTAATATAATCAATTAAATATTAAGTCCAAAACTCGAAAACAAATGAATACAAAAATAGTTTTTGGAATAATAATGTTTAACAAAATGCAACAATAAAATAATAATTATTGAATGTGAGAAATGAGGCACTAATACAGACCTTTGGTACCCGTATTATTATGTAATGGTGAAGAAGATAATGTTGATGGTATGTGAGTAATATTAGTGTTACAGAGATCGCCATCGCAGCAGCAAAAGAAAAGCTGCTTTTTGGGCTCTCGTCGTGTTTCGATGCACTTCGACTCATGACTGCAATCCTTAATACTTCCGACCCAACAGCCCTTAAACTCGGGAACGAATCCCTTATCGGTGGTGTTCTGCCAGAGAGCGTAACACAGAGACGTCTTCTCATTTCCATCGTGCGATCGACAGATCTCCTGATATTCTCCACAACCCTTACCCGTCGACATGCACTTCGAACGGTTATAGTAATCGCAACGCATTTGGTGTCGCGTAGACGTATCACTCATCTGTAAACTTTTTGGCGCGCGTGTGGTCACCGATGAGTTCGCTATCACTGACAGCTCCACTAAAAGATAGAACACGATTAACGCCTTTAAGCTCATCCCTGACGCGATCACTCAATCGATTTCTGTACAGTACGGCTCTCTTCCTCACTCTCACACACCAGTGTCTCACCCAATCATCGGTTACGTCAACAATAAACACTGCGTTTCCGAACAAATCTATTCCCAAATAATCAAATGTTTCCAGTCTTTCAGTCCAGAGCACACCAGAAATACAAGTTATATCCGTTTATGTGATATAAATTACAATTACTTTATATTCAGTGTTCGCAACATTTTGTTTTCATCGCAAAAAAAACAAATAACTGGCGAACGAACAAAAAAACAGAAAACGTTGAATTAATAGTGATTTGGGCGATGTTTAAACGTTGGTTTAATAGTATTTAGTTGTTTTGTGATATATTTGTAATGAATTGTATTTAAATATAATATAATTAAACGTTGTATTGGTTGTGTTTGATGCTTATGATGTGTTTCTCACGTTTAGTTTTGTTCGCATTAAACACAAACATTGGATAAAATGGCGCTCACATACACACACACTATACGCTATAATACTACTGCTATGCACTATACGCTACAACTAGAAGTGTCATTACACTCAAACACATACAACTATTACGTCCACTTAACTGTTGATGTGTTGTGCGCGCGCCAAAGTATAACATTGTTTTTATTTCGCAATAAATAAATGCGCGACACTTGTAAAAACTTTTCGACATACCATTGATATAAATAATGAAAGTTATTTAACCGAATATTCTAACCCTATTGTTTGTGGACACATTTGGCCAGTATGTTCCAAATGTAGTATTGGAACAGTGGATAGTTTTGTTATTTGTTTAATTTAACGAAACGCTAACCTGGTGTAAGATTGCTAACCTAAAACAAACTATTCAATAGTATAAGCATTTATATAGAATATCATATATTATATCGGAGCTGTTAAAAATTTTAACACAACAATAAAGCACTATTGAATTCTTATACTATAACTGTATTGTTTTAATAAATAGAAGAATGGACTTTTTGCAAACTTAATTTGTTTTTGCAATCTTAAATACAGTAAAAGCGTTTTAAATTGATTTAATTTTGATTTTGACTAAAAATTAAATTTTTAAATAAATTACTGGCAAACAATAAGTTTGGTTAACAATCTGTATACAAAGTTGTGTTTAACACGTTATATAATAATAGTGTATATATATTACACCTAAATTATCTAACAATGTATTAATAGCCTTTTAAAATCAAATAAGAAGTAAACATGCAGATTTCACCGATATTTTTTTTAAGTTACTAAACTAAAATCATCTAAAAACAAGAACGACACTATATTTAAGGCCACGTCTAAAATACGGGAAAAACATACATTTGTGCAATACATTTGTCTACAATCTTAAGCCTAACTTCTCTCAGAGAAAGTGAGCTAAAAAATTATTAAAAAAAACTATCTCTAACTTAATCTTTACTATCCGTATGATTAGAATTCAAATCATTTTGGCCATTAAATAATTTAAAAATAATTATTATTTAATCTGAAAATTTTCGTACACAGCCGCAGCTCGCTATTAATGAGTTTACATTTACATTTGTTTAAGGTTTCAAAAATATATACTGAAGAAATATATACCGTATTTTACGGAATATTGCCCGCGGGCTATACAAGAAAAAAAGTGAAAATATTTAAAATATTTACTACGCGGGCTATACATGAGTTGTGGGCTATACAAAGAATTTTTTCAAAGCAATTTTAAATTCAAATTGTGGACAAAATTTATATAGCGGGCTATTTTTTCAATAGCGGGCTATTCATTGTTTATTTTACTTTTACTTTGCAAAGTAGTATGCGAGCAGTACATGGGTTGCGGGCTATAGTCCGTAAAATACGGTATATACATTTTTAATTGTTTAATTTAAGATGACAGCAAACTGGAAAAAAATAAAATGAAAAGAAAAAACTGCTTTCTCTCATGCGATACAGTGTTAACGTATACATTCGCGATACAAGGTTTGATCAATGAAATATAATTACTTAGTTTAAAATACAGATTATTTTCTAAGATTAAGATTGCTTGATGTTTTTTATTTTGAATTTTTTATCTTAATATCATTGCCGCAACTTTTTTCTTTTCGTTGGCAATATAATTTTAAAAATAATACTGCAATCTCTACTGTGAATGTTGCACTAAAGAAAAACTTAAAAATTTTTCAATTTTAACCAACTTTTGAAAATACTTAGACTTTTAAAATTTTTAAAAAAATTTAACCACTAACTTTTTAAAACTCTAACCATAACCTGTTGATAGCGTATTTAAACTTTAAAGTCTATAGAGTTACTAAAGTATTTAAAAACATGCAAATTTTAATCATTTCTGTACTAACATTTCTAATAAACATATTACAAATAACTTTGCCGCATAATAAATATTAAAATATCATTATTAACGTTATTACGTAATATACTGTAGGTTCTAAAATTCAACTCACATAGCATTTTTATAATTTACTTTAAAATGAAAATGTTAAGACTCAAAATCTAGCCATTAGAATAATTACTTTACAAGAGAATCTTTATTATGAATACGGTAATAACACGGCTGGTTTAGAATTAAAGTCAGAGAGAGATTATCTTAAAAGGAAATAACAACTTTATTTCTAATAACGAGCGCTCCTTAGGATTAGGAGAGAGAGAGAGAGAGAGAGAGAGAGAGAGAGAGATGAACTAATTTTACAGCTTATCGTTTCATATAATATTTACACGTTAGTGTAGACGTTTCGATATCATACACTCATACACCGCATTAAGCGATCATTTCGAAAAGCAGAGTTCGGCGACATTTAATTTTTGCATAATTGGAGCAGAAAGGGATTTAAGATGTAAAATAAAGACTTATAAAGATTAATTATTACGTGAATTAAAAAGTATTTTGTATTATCGTATTGTATAACTTTTTTCTGCACACATTAAACTCAAGTATAAGTTTTAATTAATTTATTTATATATTTAATAATCGGTTCATTATTTATTGGTTGAATTCTTAATAATTTTATGATCGAAACCTATGATCGAAAAGCATAGACGGAAAGCAAAACTTTTAATTATAATTGTAAACGATAGCTTAATTTTGTTAGCTATTATTATAATTAGTACGCCCAGAGATTCTAATTATTCACAGATTTAAAAAAATCTAACGGTAAGTTAAATAACAAAACTAGCAAAAACAACTTTACTAATTATTAACGTAATATCAAGTGATGCGCAAAGCCTGAGCGTTTCACGTTTCAGTGCTATGCGAATAGTGAACGCGAGCGCTGAGTACTGTGCACTTACAGTGTTAGTTAATAGCGGTGTTACTATAGTAGTACTTCAACATTCACAACGTTTAAAGACGAAGTGTTATGTTGTATATTATGTACTATTTATTGCGGAAAGAGATCAAACCAATGTGTTATCTATAAAGGCTTACAACTTAAAGCGAAAGTAAGATATAGTCGTAAGTTATCTAATAGGAAATCAGTTTGAATCTTATTTTTATACAAATTAAATTTAAGAATATAAAGCAAATTTTAATCTTCTATTATATCGACTGGTTGTGGAGGACACAAACAACAAATCTTTTTGATTCCCAAAAAATCTTCGAGACATGCATCTTAAAATTAAAAAGAAATGTTTTGTGATAATTTTATAACTTAACGAAAAAATTTACTTAAAAAGCACTAAATGGCAATAAAGTCACTCATGTCAGAGCAAAAAGACTTCCCAAGTTTTAATTAATTCAACAAAAAATTTGTTTACGTTAGTCTGCATCGCGAGTAATAATAATTAGATAATTTATTATAATAACTAGCTATCATTGAATCGCAGCCAAATTATATGCGCATAACATATTAGTGTCCCGTTTAATCATAATAATGATGACCATCAGCTTATCTCAATGCTAAATCGAAATGGCATAATAAATCAAAATATTACTGCATATTTTATTACTTACCAAAATGAATAGAATCCGAAAAACTTATTATTTTTCTTGTTTGTTGATCTCATTAAAATATTTTTTTTTTGTTCGTTTTAAAAAACCAACAAAAAAAATACTTTTATTTTTGTTTGCGCGCATTTACTGCGATAATATATTTAAAAGTTGTCCCAAATTTATTAATTTGTTCAAATTAACTCTATTAAGAACGCTTAAAACATGCGCTTGTCTTTGAAATATAATTAATTAAACGCGTCATTAAAATATTTTAATAAAAAAACGAACGAAAATAAAAGATATTTTGCGACTTACATTTGATTTATCATATTTTTTGCGCATTTCGTGTTTGAATAATTTAATTTATTTACAAATAAGAAAAAATTAATTAAAAATACTATTAAAATGAATAACTTAATTATACAGCAATTAAGCATTTTTTTGTGTTATCTTCTAAACAGAAATGAATATCAAAAAATCTACTTTATTTCGCCGAAAAAACATTTCCAAAATCGCAATTTGCGCAAACCTTGAACTCAGTATTATTCAGTATTAGGATTAATGAATTTGTTCGATCAAAACGATAATCGAAAATTTATTTTCGATGAAAATCAAATTTTACGGCTCAATTTTGGCTACTTTTTCGTACATTTATTTTGATGGCCATTTCGCCAATCAAATCGTTGACACTCTCGTCCGCAATATATAGCGTCGTAACAGCAATACGAATACGAATCGTTTTGTCGAATCTGAACCGAACAGTTCGTACACCAATTCGATCGCTTATAATCGATTATCTTTCGCTCATAATCGTCCATAACGTTAGCCGAATGAGTTTTAGCCATTTCTAGTTTCGTTAATTCCGTATTTAACTGTTCTTTAAGCGCAGATAAAACCATGTTTTGCTCGCGGTTTTGTCGAAGCAATTCGTTGTAAAGTTTTTGAGTGTATTCGTCGCTCATATCAAGAGGTACATCTTTTAACGCTTCGTTCACATCTGTTAACACAATTCAATGTTTAATTATATTTGAATTAATCGTAATAATGTTTACCGAAATGATTATCGAGGTCGGACTGGACACCAATCGAAACCATTGTTTTGGCGTTCGGTTCTCGCGTTGACTGGTTTTCGTGGCGTTTTCGTACGATTTTCGATTTCACCACTGATTTAACTATGATATAATTGATTTTTTTAAATCATAAAATATGTTTGATGTGATTGAAAGGAAAAAATTTGTTTAATCATTAACTATTATTACCATTGTTTAACTTTGATTCATTTGATTGTTGTTGTGTTTGTTGAGTATCTCCGCTATTATTAACGCTTAAATCGTTCAACAATTTACTTATCACTGATTTTAACACCGCTTTCTTTTGGTTCTTATCGAATGAATTGATTAGCGATTGCTTTTGTTGATTTTGATGGTAATCGATGTTTGATTTGTGTGCGCACATCACTAATAGAATACTAACTGGTAACTGATTAATGGTTAATTATAATAGTGAATCAATATTCTATATTCTATTAACTCTCTCGTAAGTTCATTCGTATGAGTCATTCCCAATACTATTACAGTAGCGTAGCGTTTAGTTACGTTTAGCCGTAACACACTCACGACGTCAATGTACTGTTACGGTAATGTGCAATCATTTTTATAATTTTAATCAATATAGAAAAATTAGTAAAAAAAATTCTTAAATTATTAATGTTTATTAGTTTAAATAATATATATTGATTATAAAAAATTGAAATTTATACAAAAACTTTCAATTAAATAGTGATCATTTATTTAGTTTCGCAAATAAAAGAAAAAAGGTTTTTACAGAAATCCAAGAATTGTTTAAATAAGTTTGACAAACAGTTCGATGACGCACGTGAGCCACGATCGCGGTAACGGTCGCTTCGGTTCGCTGTCGTTGAGCTTAACTTCTTTGCAAACTGCTTCGTGTTTCGATTCTTTCACGTCTTGACAGAAAAGTAATTCAGCGAATTTGTGGTACTCTTCCCAAAGACTTCGCAGCCATTCTCGATTTTCAGTGCATGCATCGTATACTTTTTTCTTAAAATCGAACCATGCGCTAAAAAGTTTGTAACAAAAAAAATGACTTTTAAATTGTTATCCAAATGTTAATCGATTTTAGAATGTGATTAAAACGTTATCTTATACACAGTTGGATAAGTTTACTCTTAAGCATTAGTGAACACAACTTTTAACTTTTGGGTCTGGGATTAAGATTAGATTATTTAAATCACATTATAAAATAAAAATATTAAGAGTAATGGATGTAATATATAAACACGTGCCAACATCCCTCTTTTTGAGCTTTTTCCACGTTTTCATACGCATCAACAGTATTAGTAA
Organism: Phthiracarus laevigatus; assembly: GCA_034700185.1. Taxonomy (NCBI): domain Eukaryota; kingdom Metazoa; phylum Arthropoda; class Arachnida; order Sarcoptiformes; family Phthiracaridae; genus Phthiracarus; species Phthiracarus laevigatus. Next base: position 19,806 of record JAQIXJ010000762.1, on the reverse strand, counting down.
CGCGTTTCTTAAATTCTAACTCAAATGCCTGCAACTCTTTATTGTGTTTATTGACTAACTTCGCGTTAATAGCGTATTCTTCTTTATTGGTCTCGTTGAGACACAATCTACTCATAGCTTTATGCCATCCAACCACCGATGCAAAGAATATGGCTTTCATCAAAAATTTGAATGGCCATCGAATATTAGTTGCACTGAATATAGTCATTCCAGTTGTTATATGATCCCTATTGGACATTATAACATTATAATTATTAAGCTAATCATTTGAATCGATGTTTTATAATTAAAAAACTTTGTAAAATTAAGTAACAAAATTCCATGTTATAAACTGGCATTATTTTTATTACTCGAGAATGTTATGTCTAATGTATTAAAATTTGAATGAAGACAAAAATAATATTGTATTAAGAAAGATCTTTGATAGTTAATGTATTTTCTAATTGTCGAGATTGCAATTATTAATCTTAAAATGCTATCGAATATACTTACGCACAATATTTAGTGAAATCAGGAACGGTGTCCGGCAGTCCTTTTTCATCGAACATTGGAGATATTTTAAGTAACAGTGGGTCCAGAATCCGTTCGGTTAAAGACAAACCGTCATTAGAATTAGCACTCGGGCTTCCCGTACCGCTATTACCTTTGCTTGTTTCTGTTGGTCCCAAAAGTGCAGGAATGGTGTAAGAACTTATAATGAAATATATGAAAATTATACGATTGATTTGAGTCATTTCGATGAATAGTGATTAAATATTATATGATGAAAACAGAAATGCAAATGTGTTTTATAGCTTGTAATCACGTGTTTATGTTAGTTAACTAAATTGAAAAATTGCAGAAACTGCCATAAAACAGATTGTGACTATGATTTCATTTATTTTTTGCCCATTATTTTATTAAAACCTATTCATGACAAATGAAATAATTTTTAGATAAATGTAATTATTCTTTATTATAAAATAAATTCTATTGTTGAAGTTAATGAAATTACAGTATTATAAGTTAGTATACATGACATGAAGTTAGTTTATCTTATGTTTATATTCATCTGATTTCATATACTCTTCGAGAAATGGTTTGAAAAACGGCGGTATTTCCTGTCCGAAGTGGTAATTCTGATGATTAATGAAATGGTCATCATATTTCTGTTTGAATAAAGTCTCGAAATCGCAATCAGAAATATTACATTTATATCCCTTGTTATTAATATTCAAATTATTATTGAAATCTTTGTTTGATCGCAAAGATTTACTATTTCTTGACTTTAATTTGTTTTCTTTGTCACAATAAATGATATGTTTAAGATTTTCATCGTCTGTCGAAATAGTATTTTGTGATTTCATATTTTCAATTATGGTTGAATTACTACTTTCATCGTTTATCGAATCTTCATATATACCATTATCGCTAGATTTTTGTTTTTTCGTTTCGTTAAATTCCGACGACTGAATGATTCGTTTATCAATAATACCTTCATTTTCAATATCATCCGTTCTATAATCAAGAGGTATATTAAGAATATTTGGCGATCGATGGTTCGAATCGATAGCAAAACTATTACAATCGTCTATTGGTTTCAATTTTTTATTATCCTCTATTTGTTCATTTTCCGAGTTATCTTCAGTTGTAATTTTGCGTTTCGAAACCGACAAATCGTTTTCCTCATCATCTTCTGAATTAATAGTCGCAATACTTTCATTATTATCCATCGATTCAACAGTTAAACTATTGGTCATAATAACGACTGACGTATTCGTATTATTAGAATCATCGTTCAAACCATTATCGCTTCTAATAGCTTCGGTTTGGCCATTCATTTCAAAATCACTTACACTCTCATCGCCATTAACTCCGTCATCATTATTATAACATTCATTTGAATATTCATTTTCGTCATTTGAATCACATTTTTCGATAAAACTCTTCAATTTGTTTAATTCTCTGGAATGTCTTTTAAACTGATAGTTTAATCTTCTGCTATAATCCACTCTTTCGCTGTTCAACGCTTCCATTTGATTCTCAATTTTGGCATTAATTTTTCGCATTTTACTCATACTCTTTTCCAACTTAAAAATGTCGTCATTCTTGCCATTAACTTCATCTCGCAATGCAATCAATTGTTTGCTCAATTCTTTACATTTGCCACAATCATCGCTAATATATTTTCGATTACTTTCGACAATACTTTTAATGTTTACAACCAAATCATGGTTTGCCGTACACTTTTCGCAATTGATTTGCGTGTGGTTTTCACCAGTTCTTAACTGCTTTAAGAGATACCGAAGCAGCGATCGCTGACCGATACTAATAGCGGTTAGTTGTGGCAAATCCATGTCCAAATCGAGCGCCAAAAACGAGTCCAAACAATCAAATCCGTAATCAATCAGTGATTCGATTGTTGTCCTCTTTATAGACGGGTTTTCCCGCAATAATGAGATGAAATCAACGCTTAAATTACAACTGGTTTCGGTCATAATGTTAGTATATCTTTAAATCAAATCAATATTTAGTTTTGAATCACTGGAAAAAGCAAGTAAACAAACAACAATATACACGTTTTACCTATTTATTGCGTCATAAACTAATACAGTAAACGCCGACTATATATTCGCTTTGATTTTTAATAAAAACTAATTCAGTATTGAATTCGTGTGAAATTATTTTTTTTTTCAATGAAAATAAAATGTAACCGTGAAATTAAAACGTTATCCGTGTATATTTACTTAGCCATTTGATTAATTTATTGTAGCGCGGGAACAAATCAACCTATTTTGAAGCGAATATATAACACGTGTTAGTTGTTATGGCAAACAGTGTTCTTACGAAAGTTTAAGCACGACTAGAGACCATTCGCAAAATTATACCAAAATTTAGTTAATGTCAATTATTAATTATTTTACTTAGAATTTAAATACAGAACTGGATAATTAAAAACTTATAATATAAATATTTCAACATTTTCGTATCAACTGTTAAGAAAAAGGCAAAATTATGTAAGGTAATTGTGATCCCGAGATATATACGCGTTCTTTATGTTAACTGTTCCTATTAGACTACATTTAATTCACTTTGGATCAATTGGATCAGATAACAAAATATATATCGTTTGGAAGCTTATAATTAGAGGAATAGATTGATATATGACTTAATCTAATCGGTGATGTAGTTCAAGAATGACAAACTGTGGCATATTATGATAGGCTAAAATTTATATACTATTTGCGTTGAGGTCTAATGCCTAAAATTTTGTACGCTCTTAAGTTGCACACACTCTGATCGTGAAAAATTTTAGGCCCGAGCCCGACAAAGCTCGGGAGAAAGCGTCGGTGGCCCACGTGGCCCGTTACAAACTCTAGTCTATGCTTATATAAATACAGCTTTTCGTCAGTTTTCTTCCTGAAGTATCCAAAATTCATTAAATATGAGACACTAAACCTTTTCTACTTTGCCTCATCCAACGCACTGTGATTTAATTATACTTAAGAGATTTTGTAACTACATTCTAACTCCAGGGTGTTTTATATTTTTTTTACAAATAAATTTAATTTGATTACAACAAAAATAATTGCTACAGTATTTTCTTTTTTCTTTAGATTACAATTTCTTAAATAGTGAGGCAGATAATTGTGGTATAAGGTTAACGCATAATTATGCAAAACTCCATTTAGTAAATCAGTTGAAGTGCTTTTTGCTTTTAGTGATAATTGAACCATTAAACATTAATGCGTTTTTTCAAACTATGTTCTTAATTAGCAAAATGTCATTGAATTAAATCCTATATGCGAACCGTTTTGATACGTCGATTTTAAAAAATTTAATTTGAATAATTTATGGTATAATATACTGAATATATAATATATAAATATAAATTGGAAATTTGCGCATCACTTGATCAATAAAAAATTCGTTAATATCTATTTGACAAAAATTCTTTACATTTATTTATTTTTTTAAATTGTTATATTCAATATCTTCAATTTCTTCTATAAAGTAATATTCGATTATTTCGAACAGCAGGAAATAATTTTAACATAATCCGAAAAACCTATATAGATTTATTTTTACATCACCAGATAAAGCTTAAAATTTGACTTACAATGACATTCATAAATTATTCATAAAATAATCCGGTAAGCAAGTTATAGCAAATTTCTTTATAGTCTGAATAATTACGTTTGATTGGCAGAACTCTTCTTCATTATTGAAACAGTTTTGTTCAATTCTGTTTATCTGACTATTGGTAATTTAAGTTAGTTAACAACTGAATTATATAAAACAAAATAAAATTTCATCAAATACTGTAACTTTAAAACTCCACAGATTTTGAGTTTTAGCTTTAAATAGTTTTGAGTGTCATTTAATTGATTTTGAGTTTAATTAAAATAATCTTTAGTAGTTAACGCAGTTGAATGCCTACTCACATTTTTTTGGTCTTATCAGCATAATACCTAATCCCAAATAACATAATTGTTTAGCAGCAAAAAAGTTATACATATCAAATGAGACAATTTACTTGTTGCTTTTTTCTCGATGTGCGTGTGTGTGTGTGTGTATGTGAGTGTTCCCAAATGTACGGTAATGTTACTTTTCCTAATGCTCTGTAGACTTAAATCAAGACTTTATATAAAATCACAATCATTTCTTATTCACTGCTAAAAGAGTGCAAATGAGTTTTGTGAAAGCTATGCGTGCCTCAACTTTTACCTGTTAAGTTGTTGAAGTTAAACAGTCTACTTTATTTCAAAAGTTGTTCGGTAAAACTTATAGTGCATTCATTTGCATTAAAAATTAAGTTCCTATACGTTTATTGTGATATTTTTAGGAGATTTAAATTAAATTTAGGTAAGTTATTCCCAAAATATATGTAAACGCTATTGATTCGTTAATCTGTATAAATCTATAAATTTGTGAGATACCAATTAATCGATTCGAGTATATTTTACATCAAAAGTGTTCGATTTATGTTTTTTGTAGCCACTGTACTGTAGTTGTGTTTTTGTTTAGTTTTTTAAAACTAAAGTTTAAGACAAAATTGTAAAATTAATATTTAAATTAGAATAAGTGAAATAATATTTTAATGTTCTTGCAGATGCTCTTTACCTTCATTTTTTGACAAAATTTAAATTTTAAATATAAAAAGCCGATGCCAATTAATTATTTACAGAAAATTAAAAAAATTTATACTATAGTATAGTTAGATTTTACAAAAAAATGGAGTTCCGTAAAATTATACTTTGCATAAAAATTCTATTTTATTTTAAACATTTTGAGTAATATTTTGGATAATTAAAATATTATAAATTAAAGAAAACATTGTTAGAAAACAAAATAAAATAATCCATCCGATATATTTTGAAGATTTTGGTTTGCATCTTCAAAGATGAAATCAATATAAATTTATTATATGAGCACATTCAAAAACTTGATGTGAACTGAACAACTGGTTTATCCTTAGGCTAAACTGAAAAAAATTATCATACTCTTGTAATATTATTTGATTATAACACTCGTTTTTACACTCATAGTTATTTAATTTGAAAATTATTGAGTTATTACTTCCGAATTGAGCGAAAACATGTAATATCGAAAGATGGGCATAAACCGTATGCGTTCATTTTATGTTTATCTGCACTAAAATATATTTTAAGTGACATTGCGTTGACATTTAAATGTTACCATATATGATATAAGTATGCATTAGTTTTTAATTAGAATAAAGCGTTTTAATATCATTATATTACATACATTAATATTATCGGTGTTTCCGATTATCTGCCGCTTATTTCGGTTAGAAAAATCAATTTGATATAATTTCCCATATTTTATTGAATCAATAAAATATTTTCTAATAAAACTGCGAATAATTATCAGAATCTCAATGGGAAAACACAAATTATCATTATTTTTGATTGTGTTCACAATCATCATTCGTATCGAATCGATAATTAGTCAACAAGAAAATCTGAACTGTCCGGACAACGGAATGCGAAAACCGCCGCGTTTTGGTAAAAGAGGTTCGCCTGTAATTCACACAATCACTGGTTCTGATTGCGTTCGCGGACCTGTTAGAAGGATGTACAAACCACCGCCAAAGAGGATAAAGCATCCGCTATTCGATGCTATGAAAAGTATTCTCAAAGATAATTATTACGATCTCGAAGTGATTGAAACGTAAAAAAATAATAAAAATAATAATGAAACTAATTTTAACATAAAAATAAATAATTAATCATAGATTTATATATATATTAGGTGTAAGAACAACAATAATCATAATATTTAATAATAGAATTTATATAAGAAATTCCGAATATGATAAAAATAAATATTTAACGCATAAATGCGATGAAAAAAGTTATAAAAGAAATTGTGTTTTCTATCCGCAACACCTAACAACTAATAATAAGTTTTAAATATACGTGAATAAATAAAAGTTCATAAATTATATATAAGTCTGAATGTGGTGTGAGTTATGGTCAACAAAGCTAAAGAAAATAACTTTTTTCGAAACATATTAATTTGTTTCGGAAATAATACTTTCTTTTAATTTCTGCCTATAATTCGATATCAATTGTTAAAGTTTGTTACACGGAATGTGTTTAATACGTGATTAACGTCGTAAGCTTAAAGCCAACAAAATATAAAAATATTTCTATGCCAATTTATTACGAACAACTTTTTATATTAATCAGAATAATTAGGCTTATATTATAGTTAAAAAGTTTTTATTTTTACAATTATTTTTAACGGTAAGAAAAATTATAAGATATTCTATCGAGAAAAACTTTGGTTTGTTATAAAACAGACATTATTAACTAAATTATATTTTATTGATTACTTAATGTAGTGTAAATCCTTTTCCAAAAAGTTTATTGATTTATTTAAAATAATGAAAAACGAACTTCATATTACAATAATAAAATTTATTCGCAAAAAAGAACTGAATATTGTATAAATTTCATAAAATATTACATTCGATAAATTACTTTAAAAAAATTTAAAAATTTTTGTCATTACGTGATACATTGGCAAAGAATCAGAAAGATTAATAAAATAAATAAACTACATTTTGTCACTTACAATGATTCGATTTATATGATTGGAGGTCTGATGAAAAGTAAAATATATGAACCAATGATTTGGAATTTCAGGAGTCAGAATTTTGTCACCGATTTTCTAAATTAAAATAATCGCTTTGCATTTGCGCCTATATTCTAATGATTTAATAACTTAAAAAGTTAGTCTTTCATAATAGGATAGTTTATAACAAATATGTTTTGAAAATTTTTATGAACAATTGGAAACTATAAAAATGCTTGAATTGTGTGAATATTTTAAACCAAATGAAAATTATTCATATGTTTCCAATTGGCAATTTAATAAAACAATTAGATTTATGCCCGTTCGCTGGCCTCCATATGTAATTTACCTGAATTTTTTGTCAGCTATTGATGGAAAATATTACAAAATTTGTGGTCCTATGCTTTCAACGTTAAAAGAGTTGGCGATTAAAGAAAACTCAATGTAAGAAAATTACATTAATATTAAGGAAAATCAATCTTTAATTTTTAAGTTTTTCCCATATCTTTCTAAATTAAGTTAATAATTTAATAGATTTAATAGTAATTAGCAGTAAAATATTATTAAATAGATTTAAAATCTATGAATAAAAATTCGTCATCATTTTTTAAAAGATTTTATTTTATTTTAATAACTAATGCTAAAATTTAAATATTAAATGTTGATATTTTGAGGGTATATCTAATAAGGATAGTCTAATTAGCTTTAAATTCATAGAGTTGAAGCAATTTTTATTAATTTTCTTTTAATAGCCAAACATTGATTGATACTTTTAATTTTTCCAATCCACTACTATTAACTTACTCAATATTTGTACTACCGTTTTATTAACCGCAAACTCAATTTATTTCATCCCATTATCGTAGCTAATAGTTACCGTTAAGTAGTCGAAAAGAGAAATACAAACTAATAAAAATAGAATCTCCACTCATTCTGAACCGAAGGGTCAAATTTTCTATCAAATAACAGGACTAAGTTCATTTTTTCAATCAAATTAGAAGTTTTTAAATACGAAAGTTTTAGTCTATAATATAATAACACTGTGAAATTTACGAAAAATCCTAGACATTGATAATAACTATTTTTATCTATAAATGCATTTATTGAAGCATTCAAATGGTTCCTGAATTTAAAGATTGGCAGGAACTTCTCATAAATGTAATAGAAAGCAATTTTCAAATAATATTGCATCCTGTGATTTATATGGGCGTTTTTCGTTATATATTCCTAAACTTTGCATCGTATTCCAAAGTTATTGGTATTACATCGCGAGCACACATTATTAGTATGACTCGTCCGTTAAAATGGCCAATATTTCATTATTTTCTCAGTTTTGATAGCTCCGTATGGATAGCTATATTTATAACATTACTTAGTCTCGGTTTATTTACAACTATTATTAAGAGAAGTAATTACGTCAACACTTTTTTCAATTCGGTTTGGCGTTATTCGACTGTTATATTATCCGAACCATTTCCATACAGACCTAAAACATTGGCCGAAAAGTTTATAGTTGGGGTGTGGTTATTGGCAGCTATAGTACTCTTAAGTGGGTTTAGTGGAGCGCTTTGGAGTTTTATGATCAAATCAACACCAATAGAGAAGATCGACTCTTGGGATGATTTGTATCGCAGAAAAGATGTGAAAACAATTTTTGCTATCAAGCACTTAACGTTTGATGATTTTATAACAATGAATCCCGAATCACCGATCGCTATTGATTTTAAGTCAAGAACCAAATTTTTTTCAGTTTCTGATATGACTGACTATTTTATAAACAATGAGTTCGCATACTACTTATTAAACGGTAGCTGCGTTTTTGTTAATGGAAGAGAAATTACAAGATATCAAAACATTAAACATTGGAGTAAACAACTGAAAGGTTACTATAAAAAGCATTTGGGAAAACGTTTACATGTGTCAGAAACTGGTGGAATGAGTTTACCTTATTTTATTGGTTTTGCGCCCAATACTGACACCGCATTAGTGAAAAATTTTAATAAAGTGTAAGTTAATTTTTATGACACTATTTTTTAAGTATGCTTTATTCAATTTATTAAAAAATAATATAGGATTACTCAATTGACTGAAACTGGCATTTATGAGTATTGGTTATTAATCAGTATTACTAGAACTGGTAAGGGTGTTAGTTTTGATAACGATAACACATATTATAGTTATCGGGTTTTAACTTTAGAAAAAACTTTTGGTGTATTTTATTTATTCATTATTGGCATTATTGGCACTTGTTTTACACTCACATGTGAATGTATTAAATCTTATGCATTTAATTAACGCACACTTAATTGCTATTACTTTAATTTATTTCAAATTAATTTATAAATAACAAAAATAGATTTATTGAATGTTAAGGAAAATTTAAATAATCATATTAAAATTATCTCTTTCTCAAATGAAATTAAAATAACTTATACTGTAATTCTAATTCTAACGCATAGTATACATATTACTCCACTCAATTTTTCCATTGAACCAATTGCTCAACTTTCCAATTATATCTATAAACATCATCACACCATTAATGATAACATCGTAGCCGTGGCTAATAATTTCTAACTCAAAATCTGCTTCCTTCTGCATTATAATATCTGCCAGTTTTTCCCCAATCATAACACTAGCGGCGTAAGTATTGGCCGATATAGTGGTCGGCATTATTGAAGCGTCCGCTACTCTTAAGTGTTGAATCCCAATCACTCTAAGTTTTGAGTCAACCACCGATGAGGGTTTGGCTGGCGATCCCATACGACAAGTTCCCACGCCATCATTTGCGGATAGTGTTAGTGTTCGGGACAGACATTCCAAATATTTATCGCTTTGCAGTAAAAAATTGCTACAACCAGGAAGTTTGTCGAAAAATATATTTACACCTAACTCTTTAAATAAATCAGATTTACAGATATTTATGACAATATTGAGAGCATCTATCAGTGTTCGTACATCTTCTTGATTAGAAAAAAAATTCAATTCGATTTTCGGCTTATCGTATGGATCACTGGAACGCAACTCGACTTTTCCTTTAGTTTTTGGATGTAACAAATATGCGACTATTGAAAACGTTTCCTTATTTCTATTTAACTTATAGTATTGATCCCACACACTATCACTTATGCCGTATAAATTTTTCAGGACCAGCCCATTGTCGGATGCTATACTGAAAGGCTGCAGAAGTAGTTGGACATTAGGTAACGATGAGCTAAAATTTTTGGTATTTAAGAAAGCAATTGCGTCTATTTGTGGCTGAGATAATATTCCTTCCGTGAATAATAAATATCTTAATAGTTGGGAAAACATGAATTCTCTTTCCGGCTTAAAAGCTGTGTTTGGATTTGTGGTAAATGATAGCGAAGTTCCGTAATGATCTTTAAGATTTTTTCCTACTGGTAAGCTTTTTATCACTCTAATTCCTAGTGATTTAAGGTGATCTTCGGGCCCAATTCCAGACAGCATTAGTATTTTTGGTGAGTTAATCACACCAGCGGATAAGATTACTTCTTTTTTCGCTCTTATTTTATAATTTTTTCCGAATCTGTCAAACTCTACACCAATCGCTACATTATTCTTAATGGTAATCTTCTTAACATAAGCATACTTAATTACTTTTAAGTTTTTAAATTCTCTGATAGGATCTAAATAAACTTTTGCAGCTGAACTTCTTCTCCCTTTAAAAAATATATATTATAAAGATTTTCAACAAACAAATATCTTACTTCTTTACCACAAATTTTTTAATTAATCATTAACAAAAAGATGAGAAAGAAATTATAATATCTAATATGTATTTTTCTTCATTTTTCGCCAATTATTAGTTATATCTCTGGTCAATGATATGATTGTCAATATATTTATCTTCGAAAAATTTATTTTTATAAACCTGACCCGATTATCAGTTTTTATTCTTATGCAAATTTCGATATTTTTAAAAATATTTATATCAAAAATCAAACCTAATTTAAAATTGAAAAGTATTACAAGTTAATTAGAAACATAAGTATTAATTTGCAATACATGGAAAATATTTTCATAAAAAGGTGTTTACGGTTTGTATTATTTGAGTATAATCGGGTTTAATTTGTGTTCTATTCAAATAAAACGAATAAAAAAGGACCTATTATTTAGAAAATATTGCATAAGTTTATAACTTATACTGTACCTTTGTTAATAGTGAACTGCGGAACACTAAAGCCAATCTTTGATTCAGTATTTAATTTTATAGTCGGATAATTCAATTTTTGTCCTGATTTAAGAAACGCTCGTGTGAGTGGTTTTGAAGAAGTTGGTACAGTTAGCATGCCTTCTAAGTTTTGATCATCAGATGGTAACCCACTAACTTTTGAGACTTTACTCTCAGATTGTTTAACAGGAAAATATTTGCTCACATCTTTCCATGACCAACCTTTTGCTCCAAGTCTTTCCCAACGATCAAAATCATTTGGATTTCCGTTAAAATATAGCATATTATTTAATACAGAAGAACCTCCAATAACTTTACCACTCGGCCAACGACACTGCCTATTATTAAAACCTAAACAAGCATTTTGCTGAGGTTCAGTGGCAAACCCCCAATCCATTTCTGATTGGTATAGAAGTGAGCTTAAAGCTGGAACATCGCTTAAAAAATTCTCGTTTCCACCAGCTTCTAGAAGTAATACTCTAAAGTCATTTTCATGAGCCAATCGATTAGCTATTACAGAACCGGAAGCGCCGCCACCGATCACTATATAGTCATACTCTTTGTGCCATATTTGTGTTGATACTAACTGTTGGTCGACTGTTGTCACCCATAAGTTTATTATAGCTGGTATTAACGCTGGTAGTATTGGCGCGAATTGATATAACCCATTCATTATTATAGTTGATGATAATCTGTTGGTCAGAAACCACATTATTTATTTGCTGGTTTCATGAATCTAACTTAAAAGTTAAACATGACGTGTTTTATTTAATTGTCGGAAACTTGTGCGCCTGTTTTCTAAAACCATATGGATTTTTTCTTTAGCTTTTTTAGTTTTCATAGTGACTGGATATTAAATAATAATTATTTATCATTTTTTCATTTGAAAATTATATTTTTACTTTGAAAGTTTTTTCGTATAGATTAAGCGTATACAGTATTTTACTTCACTCTCGTATTGTTGTAATTTTCATTAATTTGTGAAATACTTAATTTAAGATTACAGTAAAGATTTATCGTTTTAATTTAGTTTTACCCTTTAATACCTTTAGGTGGGTGCGCATCAAGCGCTCCATTCTTTCAGACCGTATGCTTTGTCCTGTTTTAAATCAATTAGAATTGTTTAAACCAATTAATAAGACGTTTAAATTTGTTTTAATATTACTAGTTCCACATCAATAATGTGTAATAAGCAACTTGGATTAAGTTTTAATTGTTTTAATTTTTTTGTGAAACTTTAGTATTAGACATTATTGACCTCCTTATTCAATTTCCGTTTGCTACTCTTTAACCTGAGGCCAGTTTAACTTTTCAAATTTTCTGAATTGTTGGCATCGCACGCTCTTTTATCGTTTTCTTGTTTGAACAAACAAAATACTACTTTCACTCTGGAAAATCAATAATTTTCAGCAAATAAAACATTTTACATTCATCGACATTTCTTATCACATAGAAGTTTAAAAATAAGTGCTTAAAATTTTTAAAATTTTTTTAGCCCACTTTTTAAAAGTTTTTGAGCATATCTGTCTCTCTGTCCGTGTTTAGCAAAATACGTTTTCCAGATAAAAAAATGTTGATCATTAGCTTTCGTGCTTTAAAATCTTAAAAAGAGAGCTCTTATGATGTGTCTTTCTTATTCTAATTATATATTGAATAAACGATAGATAGAGTCCAATAAAGCAACACTTATTGTAATGGGTTGGCATCAGAATGGGTTGAGTTGGATGGAGAGTGAGTTAAAATCTCTTAAAAATGGATTTTTATAATACTGAATCTAAGGTTAATGAACCATTCTAAGCTGTCATTAGTTTAAATATAATTAATAAAGAATAACTATAATAATAAACTTAAATATATAAAGTTTTAGTTTATTCGTTAGCAATGAGATATTTTAATATTAAAGACATCTATCGTCACAACAAAATACTAAAAATCAAAGTTTTATTGAAGAAAAAATATGATAGACTTAATAAATTTAGCCGTAAGTATGCGTATCCTTATTATATATTAAAATAAAATTCGACAATAATAAAAACTTAAACTACAGTTCTTTTGGACATACTGTGACACACGCTAAAATTGTATTTTCACATGTGTTTTTAAATGAAAAGTTATAGTTAACAATATAAAGTACATTAATATACATTGTAACCAACAACATATATGTTAGTGTTATATAAATAATAAATCACATATTAATTTCAGATATAACTTCTGATATTTTAGGATCGCGTGACGCGCGCTCATCTAAAGGTAAATGAAGACAAACCTATATAAAAACCTATTTTTAAATTTCCTGTATTGTTTGCATTGCACAAGTGTGAAAACAATACACTAAACAAGTACACATTTCGTTGGTTCACACCAACAAACGAAGTAGAATTTTGTGGTCACGCAACTCTGGCTTCGGCTAAAGTTTTGTTTGATATAAACCATCTCAACAATGATTCTAATAAAATAGTGTTTGAAACAAAGTTTAGGGAAAATTTAATCGCAATGATTGATACCAACACTAATCTCATAACTTTGGATTTGCCCAAAATTGAAGTGTTGTCGATCACCAAACATGATCATTCATGGATTGATGATATTGTTAGCAACACTTTGGGAAACAATTTGTCGCTGGATATGGTTGAAGAAGTTTGCGCGCCAAGAGGTGACGCTACTAATTACTTAATGATTGTACTTAAGAATTCGGATAAAACACAAATTTTAAATGTTAACCCGAATTTTGATGAAATGATAAAAATTGATACGAATGGTGTGGTTAATGGCATAATAGTTACCGAAAGAGCTAATATTGATATCGATGGCGCCCATTTTTTTCGCGATTTTTCACGCCATGGAATGGTATTACAGAAGATCCTGTTACTGGTTCCGCACATTCCGTATTAACTCCTTATTAGATTAAAAAATTATTTTGGTATTTCTGGTCAGTTAATTGGCAAACAATGTTCAAAAAGAGGTGGTATTCTTTACTGTTCACAAGATGACGATCGAATTCATTTGACCGGAAATGCGAGAATTTTAATTAAAGCAAACTTATTGCTATAATTTAACATTGTTTTCGAAAATATCCTATAATAAAATTGAATTATAATTTTAAAATAATAAAATTGGTGTAAAAACAACGATTACTGTTTTATGAATGGTCATAATATTCGCCATCTATTGTTATAAACTATTAGTTTATTTCAAAAAGTTTTTGCATACAAAGTTGGTGTAAAACTACAATAAGTTATATTGTTTGAAATGTAACCGTTGTAACACCAATAATTTAAAATAATCAATAATACTAAAATTTTCTGTGACAAAGAATGTGATAACTTTACTTAAAATTATTTTTATTTCATACGGTCCTCATTTAATACTAATAAATATTTAAATACGGTATTCAGTATATGGATAATAAAATTATATTCAATGTTTTGCCACAATTCTAATCTCTAAAGTGTTATAATGCTTATACAAATGCATTCATTTGCATTTATAATTTTCATTATATTGATGGATCTTAGATCTGGATAAATCCGTTAGAATTTAGTGTCATTCCATCCCATTGTAAATTAAAACAAACATAATATTTTTGCACATATATTATTTGAAACGACATTGGATTTTCTTTAACAATTTTTTGTTCGACAATAATTTACTCTAATTGTACGTATAGGGATAAAATTAATAGTTTATTAAAAATTACTTAATCATATTTAGTAAGGAATATTAATTATAAATTTTAAATACAAAGATATGCTTAATATACAGTAATTATATTAATTGTTATGGTTTGAAATGAATTTGTTAAGAACATGTATTTCCTAATTAATGAAAAGAAGAAACCGTTACTTCCAATATAATGCTATTATCTATAATAAAATAATTATTAGCGTTAAAAACATCATCCGAGTTAATAAAATCGTAATAACCGAAATTGTCGGCATATCTTGAATTTTCGGTATTCAAAATACACTTTTCCCATATAATTTTGCTAATTTCGCCATTAGGGTATTGACGAATAATTCCGAAATCAACGTTGAATTTTGGCCGCAATCCCACGGATTCCGAAATGGGTTTACAATCTAAATACAACCCTAAATAACGGCTATAGTTATATCCATATATATAATTATTTACTTTTAATTTCCATTTAAACCCATATTCGATAATCTCTGGTCCATAAAGAGTTTGATTGCTTTCGAAAAATTTATCTATATTTGCAACCTTTAAGTCGAACGACTTATTAAACGGTTTCGATAGCTTTACTTTTGTTTCGATCGAATTTTCAATGTTTATCAATCCATATTTTAAATCAGTTATTTGTTTCTTGAATTCCATCAAATTATGCACATTCTCTTGTTTTACTTCAAAATTCAATTTCAAAATGGTTTGCTCAGATTTATCCATTTTTTTCAACAAATTAGTCTTCTCGACTTCAAGCTTTCTAATTGTATTATCTTTCAGTTGATTAGTAGTCAATATCTCCGATTCAAGTGCCGCAATATTTTTATTTAACTCATTATTAAGCGTTTCCAACTGTTTATTCTTCGTTAATAATAATTGAACGCAATTATGTTTATCTCTTTGTCCAAGTTTTGTGCCACAATTACCGCAAATCGCTTCGGGACTAAATTTACAATCTCTGGTATGGGTTTTATATCTTCCATATAACACTTGTTCATCGCAACCATTCGATTGGAAATCACATTTTAATCTCAATTTGTTTAATATATTGTTTAAAGATCGCGACGGTTGACATAAATACTTAATTGTAAGCTTTTTCCTATCGTTAGGGCACGTCTTGTTCGTCTGAAGCCATTGTGTGATGCAATCTCTGCAATAGGTTTGTCGACAGCATTGCGTTACCATTGGATTATCGAATACAGCCAAACATATTCCGCACAACAATTCATCGTCAGATTCGCGTAAATTAATAAATTGCGATTTATCCAAACCAGGCATTTGTCAGGTGTTATTAAAATCAATTTATTCCAAATAAACTATTTTCTATGTTTCAGCGCAAAAAATAAATCACATAAATTTATCAAATAATCTATCATAATATAACTTTACATATTTAATTGGATTATATTTACATTTAATAAGATAAATTATGGAAATAATAAAATTAATGTTTATAAGCTTATATTAGCGAAAAACGTATATAAGCGTACAGTGAAAAACTGGCCATAAAGTACAATATTTTGTAAGTGTTTTTTGCGCGTAATTTTCTGTTTCAGTGTTTGCCTTGTTTTGATGCTTATTTATTAATTATTTTGGTTAATATCATGAATTTAATTTAATTAATGTTAATTTTAAAATAATATTGAGTTTCATTAATTATTAAATATGTATCTGTATTCACCGAAAAGTTCGAATACTTACGTTCGTAAGTTAAACCAGTAAAAGAGATTTGCATCGAAGTTTTACAATACTTTTAATTATAAATAAAGATTTAATTTTTCGGGACTAAAAATTATGAAAATCTCAAAAAAAGAAAACAAAAATTAGAGTTTTCTCAACAATCATTCTAATAAAATAGTGTT
This sequence comes from Phthiracarus laevigatus, assembly GCA_034700185.1. NCBI lineage: Eukaryota > Metazoa > Arthropoda > Arachnida > Sarcoptiformes > Phthiracaridae > Phthiracarus > Phthiracarus laevigatus. The sequence continues at coordinate 2,988 of JAQIXJ010000762.1, read as the reverse complement.
TGAAACAAAGTTTAGGGGAAATTTAATCGCAATGATTGATAGCAACACTAATCTCATAACTTTGGATTTGCCCAAAATTGAAGTGTTGTCGATCACCAAACATGATCATTCATGGATTGATGATATTGTTAGCAACACTTTGGGAAACAATTTGTCGCTGGATATGGTTGAAGAAGTTTGCGCGCCAAGAGGTGACGCTACTAATTACTTAATGATTGTTCTTAAGAATTCGGATAAAACCCAAATTTTAAATGTTAACCCGAATTTTGATAAAATGACAAAAATTGATACTAATGGTGTGGTTAATGGCATAATTGTTACCGAAAGAGCTAATGTTGATATCGATGGCGTCCACTTCTTTTCGCGATTTTTCACGCCATGGAATGGCATTACAGAAGATCCTGTTACTGGTTCCGCACATTCCGTATTAACTCCTTATTGGATTAAAAAATTATGTATTTCTGGTCAGTTAATTGGCAAACAATGTTCAAAAAGAGGTGGTATTCTTTACTGTTCACAAGTTGACGATCGAATTCATTTGACAGGAAATGCGAGAATTTTAATTAAAGCAAACTTATTGCTATAGTTTTAACATTGTTTTCGAAAATTTTCTGTATAATACTTGTATAATACAAGTGAATTTTAATTTTAAAATAATAAAACTTGTGTAAAAACAACGATTACTGTTTTATGAATGGTCATACTATTCGCCATCTATTATAATAAACTATTAGTATTTCCAAAAGTTTTTGCATACAAAGTTGGTGTAAAACTACAATATATTGTTTGAAATGTAACCGTTGTAATACCAATAATTTAAAATAACCAATAATACTAAAATTTTCTGTGACAAAGAATGTGATAACTTTACTTAAAATTATTGTTATTTCATGCGCTCCTCATTTAATACTAATAATTATTTAAATACAATATACAGTTTATGAATAGTAAAATTGTATTCAATGTTTTGCCACAATTCTAATCTCTAAAGTGTTATAATGCTTATACAAATGCATTCATTTGAATTTATAATTTTCATTATATTGATGTTAATTTGTTTGGGAAAAAGTATGGATAGTATTGGTAATTCCATGTCTGACGAAGAAACAGATAAATGGCACAAAACGTTAATAATTATTGGTTGCGTTAGCGTAGCAGTGCTTATATTACTGGCACTTTATTTATGCGTATGTTTGCCACTATTTGGACATTTATATATAGCTTTGTGGTCAAACAACAATCCGCCACCAAATCATCATATGAAGCCATATAAAGTTGTTACCGAACAACAGATGAGACAACTCGAAGAATCCACTCGTCATTCAGCAAATTATCATCACAGCGTTACCAGTATTGAAAATGATGAATAATTTATTATTAATTTAATTGACAGTTAAAATCAAAATTTATTTAATTACACATAAACTGCAATTTTTGTTTTAAAAAATAAATTTTTGTTCAAAACCAAAATTATTTTATCATTCAAGGGCGCATTTTAACTGTCAAAATAAAACTGTTATTAAAAGTGTTAATTATATGAGGAAAGATTAATATTGAATAATAATTATCAAAATATCAATTAATTAGCCTAAACTTCCATATTATAGATTACTATACACGTTATTTTAAATTTCACTGGTTTACTAAGAATCTGTTACATAAATTGCTCAAATACTTATTTATGTTCTGCACGCATTGTGCACATCATCACTAAGGATGCGAAAGTAGATAATTATCAGTTAGAAATAATAAGTAAAATAGTTAGAAAAAAGTTAGAAAAAATCTATAGATTTTACTTCAGAAGTTTTCAAAAACTGTGTCATGCAAAAACTAAACGGGTTTAAACGGCAATATTTTGTGCCTAAAACATTTTCCGAAAAAATTTTAAAAATATTTTCTAAATGAAACTCCGAAAACATTACCCCTCCCAAAACTTATCTGATGTAAGCGACAATTTTTTCCATTCTACTCCAACTAATCCTATCCAAACCTAACCAAACCTATCCAAACCGATACTCTTAAATCATTAAATAATAAAATATTTGTTTAAACAATAAGTGCGTGCTTCAAGCTTTTATAATATTTTGTAAGAATACAGATAAAATATTTTAATGCAGTTTTTTTACAACAATGGTTCCGGGATTCTACACAACGGCCCGAGATAAAACATGTCGGGTTAAATGAAGTTCTTAAAAGCTATCGATTTACAAGTCTAAAATTGATGGTCTGCTTTGTAAAACTTAAAATATAATTTAAAGAATCACACATATAAATTTTCTTTAGTTATAATACTAGTTAACTATAAAATTATCATCTTCTTAATCACATATAAAAACCACACACGATTGTTGTTATTTTGTTTTTCAAATTATTACTCAAGCTTTGCAAAAATCCTGAAACACTATTAATGTGAAACAAATGATTAAATACAATGTTATAAACTGCGTTATCATTAAATATCTAAATAATACAAGGTTAAAATATTAATAAAAGGATTCGGTTACATTGTAACTGACGTGTTAAGTGCGTGTGTGATTGCAATTTGAATTGAATTTCTCAATTGTTTGTGCCGAAAGTATTATTAGCTCGAATGTTCGTATTGATGCGTATTCCATCAAATTAATCGATCACTCACTATCGTCAGCTTATATTATTCACTCAACTATTATTGTTCAAATCAAATGCATTTGTTTGCGTTTATATTCTTACTCTATTAATCGAGAATATTCTGTAAACATTGACAATTAACTTATTATGAATATGTGCCGATTCTTTAATATTATTTTTTTAAGTGCAAATTTAAGATAAAAAGCGCTTTTATATAGATTTAAAAACATATGCGCATTTCGATAGATTAATAAGAATATGTATACATTGTTACATACCATAACAAAAATAATTTTGTTATGATTAGGGCTTTGAAAATCGTTAATTAACGAATTCATTATAATGTTATAATTTCATTTTAAAACAAGTTTATATGAAATA
>JAQIXJ010000761.1:0-27696 GCA_034700185.1 Phthiracarus laevigatus | reverse complement strand
ACGTTATTACTTTTGTTTACAACAATTTCATTGGCAAATTCATTAGGATTTTTCGGGTTCGGATTTTGTTGTTTAAAAACCCGACCCGACAATATTTGTCGGATATCTGTTTACTAGTCTATTTTTTAAGTTAAAGTACTTTTGCAGTATATATGCTGCCGCATAGTTGAAAAGATGGCAATTGAATGATTATTGTGCTTACTATTGTATTAACAATAACATAACCACATAAGCGTTACGCCGATAGTCAAATTATTATTGTTATTTTTAAATGCTATTATTTTGACTCTCTATTTATTAATTTTTATGGCTTTAACTTTATAAATTGTGGTAACACCTGGTCTGGTATAATATATAGCAATTTATTATTATGTTTAAAAAATCACTTTTATCGTGCTTTCTAACAAAATAAGGATTTAAAAATGTTCAAAACACCCAATCCATTAGAAAACGAAAATTGAACCCAAACCAAAATTTTTAACTTTATTTAAGCTTGAATTAACTTGATTTGAGTAACAATTCAAAACTAATAACAGGCAACAATACAGTAGAATATGAATGATAACGTAATAGATGTATGTAACGATACAGTATAACGAAATGATTACACGCATTCATTTAACTTTCCCTCCATTTTTTCTATAAAGTGTACTCATTATTGTTGATTTTTAATTATGTTTAAGTTATCTATACTATGGATAGCGATGTAAATTTACTTAACATAATCAGTCAATTGGATACCAGAGTTCGTACAACAATTAGGAATCGCGTCACACAACTAACGCCACGCGAGCGACAACTCGCTAATAATCTATTTGATGTGTTGCAGCGATTCATTGAAAATAACCAAACTAGTGATCAATCTATTGATCAAACTGACCAAATAAACCCTGATTCCAGTAACGATTCCTTTGATCGTACGCAACCAATTAATTGCGATGGTTTGCCGGAAACGCCTGAATTGAGTGAAGGAAGAGAAGACGATATTAACGATAATATTGAACACATTGAACACAAAAGTCAAACAAAGGTTCATTTACATTACATGTATTTTATTGTACTTAAACTATGATATATATGCTAAAATTCATAACAATAAATTGATAACACGTGCTGCGCTGTGCTGTCCTATTAATAAGTATTAATTGAAAAATTAATTTTAAAAAATGTGATAAATATTTGATGCGTTATACCGTAGATATAAACGCGTTTTGAACATATAATCCATATATTACTATATGTACTCATATTTATCTATTGATTAAACTAATAGCAGAAGGAAAATGTTGACCAAAATGGTGGTCAATTAACCGATGATCACTCGCAACATTCTGAACCGAAACACGATTACGGTTTTAGATCGCGTATTGATTTAACTGAACCCGAACTCAAAGTATGTCGAAAATTGATATTTAAGAAAAATAGTCAATTAAAATTTTTTTGTTTGTTTAACAGAAAACAAAACTCAGTTCGTCGTCATCTTCATTATCATCGCTACAGTTATCAGAAGACGATTGTGATGATAGCGATGACAGTGATTATGGTAAACGAAAAATAAGGAAGAATAAAAGGTCAAGTATGTCGCGAAATGAAAAACTTAAAAATGATAAACGAATATCGATGCATGTCTCGGTTAACTTAATTAAACTAAACGATAATTTAATCGACAATGATGTTACTGATGCCAGTGTTGTTATTCAAAATATAGCGGACATTGAAAAAACTATGTTTGATTCGTTACAATCAAACGGATACTTATGCCGCAAAACGGTAACCAAGAAAATGAAAAATGTTGATAACGATAACTATAAAGATAGTGATAGTGACAGTGATAGCAGCGAATGTAGCGATAAAGAGATCAGTCGTTTGTGCCGAATTCCAAAATTAAGTTCGGAAAAAAGAAAGAAATTAAGTAGTGATAGTGATTCTAGTGCTTCGGAAACCAAAACAATTAATAAATCTAACAAACCTAATAAAAGTGCAAAAAAAGTAAAGACTAATGACGACGAAGAAAGTGAAATGAGTGAGAATGACATTTCCGCTAATATTTTAATCAAAAATATCGCATCGAAATTCAAAAATATCGCATCAAAATTACCGGTTGGCGATAATAAAAATCGTAAAGTTGTCGATGTATTGGATTCGGATATTTCGAGTGACGGCGAAAATATGGATAATGATAAGAAAAAAACGCTTCGAAATCGAAAACCTAAAGACGAAACGAAAGAGAAGAGCGATAATAGTGATAAAAACAGTGATGATTCGAACGATAAGAAACCGGACACGAAAATTGATAAAGTGATTCGAAATGCGAACGCATCGTTAAAAGACAAAAAACTCAACGAAAAGGAAACTGTTATTGATGTTAATAGCGATAGCGATGACGAAATTCTAGTTAAAAAGAAATCTCGTAAACGACTGGATTCTGATTCGTCATTTAAATCGGATAAAAAGATTTCGGACACGGATTCGTCTGATATCGAATCGTGCTCTGGTGACCCAACTTCGCCCGATTCTGATGACTCGGATTTTGACTCTGATTCGAAGGGTAAAAAATCGAAAAAGAAAGGAAAGAACGCTAAATCTAAAAAAGGAAAATCAACGAAAGGCAAAGGAAGACGAAGAATAGTAAGTTTATGCCACTTATAATTATAGTTTATGCCACTTATTTTGTGATGTTAGTATAGCTTATTATCATAACATTGTATAAGTATTTTATTAACGTTATTTAATTATTTTGATTTTGCGATTTTAAATTATTTACGTTATGTCTTTAACAATCATCTAATTTTTCAGATTTTAAATAATTCATCGGACGATGACGTGGAAGTTTTATCGGGCGATGATGATGACGATACTCCCACTAAAAGTAGGAAAAAGATTAGAAAAATAGTTACCGATGAAAAACTTAAGGTATTATTTATTTACATTGTTTTGAGTAAATATTTAAAATAAAACGTATTGTATGGTATTGTTTATTAGCAAAAAACAAAAGATGCCACTGTGGCTGAACGAGAAAGAAGGGAACGCATCTCCGAAAAACAGAAATTATTTAACCAACTAAATAAAACGCGATCAACTAAATCATCCGAAGTGAAAGAAGTGATACTCGAGTTTGATAAAACCACCGAAGAAGTATTAGTAGAAGTGGATCACACGCTCGTATCGTTTCTCAAACCACATCAAGTGAATGGTATCAAATTTATGTACGATTGCACCATAGAAACCACGGAACAGTTGGCGAATAATGAGGGTTCGGGTTGTATTCTCGCGCATTCGATGGGTTTGGGCAAAACGCTTCAAGTCATATGTTTTTTGCACACTATTTTAACTCATAAAATAATTAAGCAGAAAATCAAAACTGCGTTAGTTATTTGTCCGGTGAATACTATTAAAAACTGGGCAAACGAATTTCGAATTTGGCTCAACGACAATGATTTGGACGATATTATTGTGTTTGAAATGAATGACGCGAAGTCATTGCATCAAAGAGCAGATCTGTTGAAAATATGGAGGAAAAGGGGTGGTGTAATGATTATAGGCTTATCCTTGTTCTCGATCATGATTCAGGGAGGAAGGGGTAAAAAACCAGTAAAATCAGTGCGAGACGCGTTTGAAACGTGTTTGTTGGATCCTGGAGCTGATGTAGTGGTGTGCGATGAGGGACATCTGCTCAAAAACGAAAAAACCGCTTACAATCAAGCGGTAAGCAAAATACGTACGCTTCGGCGCATTGTGCTCACCGGAACTCCTTTACAAAACAATTTGACCGAATACTACGTTATGGTCAACTTTGTAAAGCCTAACTTACTCGGAACTAAACGAGAGTTTACTAATCGATTCGTGAATCCAATAACGAATGGTCAGCACGAAGATTCTACCGAATTAGACGTTAGAATTATGAAAAAACGTGTTCATATTCTCCATAAATTGTTAGATGGCTGTGTTCATCGGTGCGACTATAATGTATTGACACCTTATTTGCAGTCAAAGTTTGAATATGTCCTTAGCATCAAATTAAGTGAAACTCAAATCAAGCTTTATAGACACTATTTAGATAAATTAGTTGATCGCGCGAGGCTTAGCCTATTAGCTGATTACGGTTGTCTAAGGCTAGTGTGGAATCATCCCATGCTTCTGTTCAAACAACATCGAAGAAAATTAGATCGTCAGGATTCGAAATCCGAAGGATCGGAGGACTCGTTGGGTTCATTTATCAATGATGACAGCGAGGAAACGCCTCTTTCCACCAGTGAGTCGGACGATGAAGTGACCGCACTTAAAACTAAACCGCCACCAAAACGAATGCGAACACGTTATGGTCAAAATAACGATGACGAACAAAAGAATGGATTCGACGATAAAAAGGATGACAACGATAATAATGAATCTAAAAGTGAATTCGATGGCGTTTGGTTTAATGAGTATATAAATTTAGATGACGCGAAGAAAATTGAATTGAGCGGCAAATTCATCATATTATTTTCGATCTTAGAAGAGTGCGAAAGAATGGGCGATAAACTATTATTGTTTACGCAAAGTTTGGACACGTTAGATCTGGTGGAAGATTTATTGCGAATAAAGGCTGAAGAAGCCAGAAATAAAACACCTGAAATCGATTTGACGTCAGAACAGAATGACATTACCAACACGTGGGTGAAGAATAGGGACTATTTTCGTATAGACGGATCAACCGGTTCTGATTACCGAAAAGCGTGGATCGATATATTCAACGACGAAAAGAATTATCGCGCGCGACTATTTCTGCTGTCAACGAAAGCTGGCGGACTCGGCATTAATCTTGTGGGCGCCAATCGTTGCATCATATTCGATGCGTCATGGAATCCAACGCACGACGTCCAGGCTATATTCAGAGTATATCGTTTCGGACAGAAAAAGCCCGTTTATATATATAGATTTTTGGCTCAGGGATCGATGGAAGAAAAGATCTATGATCGACAGATTATGAAACAATCGCTTGCGTGTAGAGTTGTTGACGAGCAACAAATCCAGCGTCATTTTAAAGCGTCTGATCTGTCAGAGATGTACGCGTTTGATCCCGACAGGCGAACCAACAGACCCACTCCTATTTTACCTAAAGATAGGCTTTTAGCCGAATTACTTATTAAACATAAAGATTTCATAGTCACTTATCATGAACATGATTCGTTGCTAGAAAGTAAACCCGAAGAAGATCTTACCGAAGATGAAAGACAAAACGCTTGGAAAGAATACGAAGACGAAAAGGACGAAGTTTTCCTTAGAGAGCAACAGGAGATTGAACTGCAAAGAAAGCGAGAACTATTTCTTCAGCAGCAACAACAGGCGGCTCAGCAACAGGCAAACCTTTTTCAACAATACCAGCAACAATTTCCAAGTCTTAATCCACAACTGTTTGCTACTCTTTATAATACAAATCTTACCCCTAACCAAATATTTTTGAACTTACATAATTGGCAGCAAAAACAAAACCAATATATGCAACAACAACAGCAACAAAGACAGCAGCAATTCCAACAACAACAACAGCAGCAGCAGTTCCAGCAGCAACAAAAACAACAACAACAATCAAAACAGCAGCCACAACAACAACAACAACAATCAAAACAGCAGCCACAACAACAACAACAAGCGAATCAACAAAAAAGTTTACCGGGTTATGATGTTATGACTGTTGAACATATATTAGCGTATTTAAAAGACGACAAACCCGACCCACAAGAACTTTTTAAAGGCATCCATCATATAATAACAAATGGAATTAATACGTGTCAGAAAGAACATGACCAATTGCAGAATGGGGTATGATATTTATTTTCCCTAATTTGACTTATAATTAATTAATTAATTAATTAATCGATTACGTTAATTAATCTATTAATTTTAGAATCATAATGACCCAATTACGCAACAAAAACTTTTGAAAGTCAAAAAGGAATTAAATAACTTAGTGTATCAGAAACAAAGATTAGAGGTAAGCGTTTTTGAGACAAAAACAAATACCGTATTACCTGACAATTAACCACATGTCGTTAAACCACGACGTATTAATTATTTGAGAAATCGTAATTAAATTTATCAAAATTTAAGAGTATGTTAATCGGAAAGCGCTTCACCGATTTGCTTGAGAGTTTGCTTAGGAGTTTGTAATCTGCTCTTCAAAATATTTCATTTGATGTTTATATCACCAATTGTTTCAAAAAAGTTTACATATAATCAAAACATATTAGTCATAAAAGTATAGACCTAAAACAGGAAATTTATATTTGCATAAAAAGATGCAATACTACAATAATATGTAATAGCAGTTCTCGATGTTTACTTAAAATTAATGTTTATGAGTCTGGATACAACCATAAAGACCTGGATCAGGTCCGAGCCCTTAAAAAACTTAAGGTTGAAGTCCCAAAATATTTGTGAATCCCAGGTTCAGATCCGGGTTTTCGTTAGGGCCTTCAAGGACCCGGACCTGTGCATCTATAGTTGAAGATAATGCGCGAGTATAGTGAGTCTAAAAAATTCAGATTATTCGTTCGTGCGAGTATGATAGGGTTTTTTGATCGTGAAATTTGTTTACTCACGCGCGCGAGTATGGAACGTTGTACCGTAAAATCTTTATGCGAAATAAACAATGGAAATAAAATGCTAACGTAAAGAAAACCACTCTTTTGAGAAGTTCAATAAAATTTAAAACATGCGAAAACATAAAAGTTGCTATTAATAGAGAAATAGCAACTATATCTCACACTATAGCGACATATGGTTAATTGTTAAGAAAACGTTATTTGTTTTGAATGATATTTATTCGATCAAATAAATAACTAATTAATTATTTGAAACGTTCGCAGAGTTTAACAAATAATTCGCGACAGCGTGCTAACGCAACAGTTATCGAAGATACGAACGATTATGTCCAGCCAACAAACTCGAAGCCTACCAGTGTTCTAATCGAAGAAGTGGATTGAAATTATGGGCCATATATTCGAACATAATAAACATTGGGAAAGCAAACCACACACACAGTGAGAGCATGTGCTGTGCACCAAACAGATTTCATTCATTCATTCAATCCACAGCTTTAACCAGTTGTGTATTCTTAATTTGGTGTTCGTATATTTAATATTTAGTTTAGAACTCACGTGTACTCTCTCTCTCTCTCTCTACTTTCGTTTTAAATTCACTACATTTAATTATTTGTACAAAATTTCAATTCTGTTTTCTTAATTGATAAATATTTTGGATTTAACCAAATTAGAGGTTTGTTTTTCACTTTTAAGATATTCTCAATATTGATTGTAAATATGAATATTTGATTTTAATAGTTAACCGAAATCTTTTTCTTTTGTTTACACATTTATAATTCAAACCGAAATATGTTTATCATTAATAAAGATATCAAAAAATAAATTTATTAGTTTTAATACGTGTCATTTGAATTTCAAATTGTTTTGAATAATAATTATTTGCAGTGATTACCTGTTGTATATTTTACTAGGATTTGGCGCATTCAGTGTTTACTAATTAAATTAATCATGTTTGTAAGTTTTAACGCGTTTATAGCGTTAAAATTTAAAAAGATTTGAGATTATTTGTAAAAAAATTGTTGATATTTTATAGAGTTATAGCTTTGAAAATAGAAAAATTCTTAATTTAAAAATATATTTTCAATTTTGTTTGTTTGAACAACTTTTTTATTGTTCCCATGATATAGGCTATAACAGTCTAAGTTGGAAACTTTAGACAAATTTGTTAATTTACGAGGGAATGATCCCAAGTGTATTATGCCGAATTTTTCGATACCACTTTTATTTGGTAGAGGACATCGAATAGTATACCGTATGATACAAAAAAAATTTTGGCAAATCGTGAAACGGGGGGTCGTGTAGGGCCTTTAAAGTTTTTTAGTCAAAATGGGCCTTTAAAGTTTTTTAGTCAAAAAGGGGGACAAATTTTGACTAAAACTTTAAAAATTAATAACTTTTAAGTAAAATAAGATATAGGTCAAGTATTACTTTTAAAAATTATGTTATAATTTAGGAAAATTGAATTTCAAAAATTGGTGTCAGGTGGTCTAAGTAGGGTATCAAACTCTTCAGAATAAAGTGGGCTTTTAAGTGACACCACCCACAACCCCCTAGACCCTCCTATTACCGAAATAAAAAATAAAATATGTTTTGGGGACTTTACACGTTAGGAAAAATTAACTTTGGAACTTGAGCTTCTAAAAAAATTATTGCCCTTAATGGTCAGCAGATAAGAATTATTATTTTACATTAATAAGTGGTGAGATTACAGGTCTGTCATTAGAATTCAATGTAATTTTAGCCAAAGTTTAGCTTAATTACAGTTAGATTAAGCTTCGAGTTTATCGCATATAAAGTGAAGAAAAACATTTATTTAAACGTAATAATTTAAAACTATTTGATTTTTGAATAAAATAGTAACTCATTTTATTTGCACATTATAAGCATTCTATGCATAAAATAATGAATTTTGTTGATTAAAGTGCTTCATTTTCATTCATAACGATGTGATAAAGCAATAGATCATATATATATCCAAACACGTACAGCATAGTCAAAAGTAAACCTATCTTTTATAGATTAAAAAGCGGTACACAACCATTATGTGTCAGAGAGATTTTAGTGTAAGTGTGAATCAGTGATGTTTTCTGTTCTATATGTGTTTGTGCATTGTTTTATACTTCGATAGTGCACGTATGACTGTGTAAACGCACACACAGTCGCGTACTCATTTCCCAATAATATAGCATCAAAATGAACTCTCAGCGGCGGAAACATATCGCGCCAATAACATCACTGGTGTGAATATTATATTTTCTTATTTCCATTTATTTTATTTAAAATACTTGAAATGTGTTTATTACATGATAACAAAAATAAATTTTTCACATTCTTTTACTGAACACTATATCTAATTTTTTTCGCTTTCAATAAGGATTTTCATATGTGAAATGGTTTTTAAAAAAGCTTTTGAGTAGTTTCAATTACTTTATAATTACGCATCGATGACCATATATTGTGAGTTAATTTTAAGAATGAATGCATCGCTGATTATTAAATTAGTTGAATATCATTATCAGTGTATTAATATGCAATCGCTATTTTTTCTCTATTATTATTTTACGAAATCTGTAGCAAATGAATTAGCTTTTAAATTGGTATAAGTTATAAACTCATCTTTTAAGGATTTAATTTTTCAATTTATAGCAATAAATATAAACTTAATTGCTTTAAAAATTTGTTTTATTGGATATTAAAAAATAGTTGTAATTTTTAAAATTTTTTATAAGCTGATTAAATTAACATTCTATAATAAAAGAACTTAAACTTTTCAAAATATTGATTTTGCAGTTTGAGATAAAGTTATAAATATTTGATGCTATGTTTAAATCAAATGTGTAGCAACAGTCATCCATAGCCGTAACAGTAAAGAATATTTGCTCGTTCAATAAATAAGCTGACGATAGGTCGCATCGACGAGTTCGTATACGCGCAAAGAGCAAGTGTATCCGACAAGTATAGCCGAAAAGCGAGAGAAACGCAGATGGAGTAGACTGTCATCGCTTCGTGCCTCCATTCGAAATACTTTTTCGAGGAGAAGAAAATCGCGGCGTCAGTCAATCTCATTTGAGCTGAACAATGTCAGCAAAATTGATCGAATATCTCGCATAATATTCCCATTAGCATTCATTATAATGAATTTAGTTTATTGGTTCATTTACCTGAGAGCGGAAAAAATCTATGATCAAAAGTATTCTAATTCGTTTGAAAGTGTTTCATAAATATTTATCGTTTTTAAAATTTTAATTAAAATTATGTCAGAAGCCTGATTGATATATTATATGTAAATTAAATCAATTTGTTAATTAATAGATGTTGACAACAATCGAATATAATCTTAATTTTTATTATCATAAATTACCCTTTGTTTAATAAAAAACATTCTAATAAACTTAAACTAAATTACACTTAACTTTAAAATTGGAAGATTTATTCTATACATTGATATAAAATTAGCGTTTCATGACCCATATTACATTATGATTGTATTTTATGAACTTGATGTCTGTTTATCATTTGTCAAACCGAACCGTTAAAATGAATTGAAATTCTAAACCGAAATAACGGCTTAAACCGCCAAACCTTTGAGATGTAAAAATAATAATCTTTAAATGTATACTCTTTATATGAAAAACTTTAATTTTTAAATTAAAATAAATCATTAATTTTTAGTATTTACTAATTAATTGTTACGGTTTCATAAAAAAATTTACGTTTAGTGAGCAACTGGTGTTATAAAAATTTTGAATAAACTTTTTATTTACTTCATGTAAGAATGTAAAATTCGTAAATGTTGTGTAATTTTCAATCAAAAATCCATCCGAAATAATGTCGGAATTCCATATTGTTAGAGGAAAGTTAACATCTCACCAGAAAATTTCAAAATTAAAATTAATGCTTTAGAGGTTTTTTGAGAACATTGAAAGTTCACTTTGTTAAGTGATTTGTACACATCAGAGACAATCTCTGGAATGTTATAAATAATCTTTTGCATCCGATTTCATATATATTTATTATCGATCAACGAAATTAAAACTTATTAATTTATTTACCCTAATTATAGTCCGAAAATTAATTTAAATAAAGCATTTAATGGTAAACATTAATAAATTATGTAAATAAATATTATTTAAGTAACATCAATTTTAAGTACAAAATTGACAAAAAAAACATTTTAAAATATTGTTGTGTGCAATTTTACTATCATTTTTACTTTGAATATTACGGTTAGTAAATTACATAGCATAGCATATTAAATAAAATATAATGTCCATACTCTGTTGTACATAATAATATCGTATTACACTCAATACAGAAAAATTTATCAATTGTTATCTACAAACATTAATATTAAAAAATGATATATTTTCCATAATAATCTATAGTAAACGATAAGTTCTGTATATCACGCTGTATGGTATACAAGCTTATAATATATAGGGATTTGTAAACGAACGTAAGATACTTGGAAATTGATATACCAGTAACTGACAAATATCCGCTAAATACACAATACTACTGCCGGCTCTATAATAGAGATGTTTGTGATCGCATCATTAGTCTATACTAGTAAGTATATTGATATAGCTTAGCAAATAATTTGCTTGCGAAAGATTATCTCTTCGACTAGATATCATTAGAGTCGTGTTATCAATGGACTAAAAAAATGAGAAATATGGGATTCGTATTAACTATAAACAAATAATCTCTAATGTACTTTCTTAAGAGAAGTTTTTGTTTCTTTATTTTTTGAGATAATACTAATACCGCAAAATAATTAGTATTAGCTATAGTTGAAGAAGTTTTTCAAAGAGTCACTCAACAACAACAAAAAAGAACAATATATAATTTATTTTCATCTGATAAAAATATGTTATTTATATGTTATTAAAATAAAAAGAAGTAAAACGAATCAAATAGGATATGAAGACATTAAGTTAGATATAACTTTCATATATACCTGTATATTTTACGACTGCTTAAAATGAATTCAATTAAAGAAGAGACCATATTCTATCCCTAAATGCTTTCAAAAGGTTGCCCACTATTTCTTAAATTTTCATAATCCTTAGTGATTTACATTAAATCTTAGAATCGATCAATAGAATCTATTTTGTAAAATTGATGATAACGTTATTTTTCTACACTATTCTAACTCTTCAATATCCAACATAATATAATATAATATAATTTCTTACTATTCTTTAAGAGTATCAATTTTTCTATACAAATAGTTTTTATTTTCGTTAAGAAATAAAAATATTAGAAAGCAGAGTATTAAAAATTCAATTAAATTAGAGAATTGGGGGAAAATGAACACTATATATATTTTAATACAATCGTAAAAAATAATGCCTTAAGCTTTATTTTACCAAATAATTTTTATGTTTTTTTTGCTTACCCTAATTAGTATATTTGGTTAATTTAATGATTTTGTTATTATGCCCGCTTTTCGAACTCGTTTACTATTTTAATTTTAAATCAAGTCTTGACTGTATATTTAAAATAATATTTATAGGCCTCACAAACGAAAGACTTTAGTAAAAAAATCTATAAATGTAGATTAGCTTATTATAAGCAAAACTTGCATTAATTATGTTAACCCACATATAATATGCAAGTTTGTGACTCTTTGCGCATATCTCTTCGATTATAGCATTAATTGTTAATTTTAAAATCAGCAAAACTATTGAAATATATATGATTATCGTTTACATAACGTATACTGTATTTGATATTTATAGGTATTGGGATTGAATTTAAAATCTATATATTTCAATATAAGTTATTGATGTCGTTTTGCCACATTTTAAATTCGCTATTCCTTTCCATGATATAAAAAACCCAATAGAATACATTTAACAATATAAACACAAATGGAAATAATATACGACTAGTTCTATCGATAAGCGATACACTATTAACTGCTCCCTGACCTCTAATACGTCTTCGTTTCATTATTTCCTTATATCGTTCGCTAACTGTAAGACAATACCAGAATTGTAAGCAACAATTTGGTACTTCCTGTGAATAGGATTCACTGTTTTGCGCGAAGCTATCATTAAATTGGGACTCGTATTGTGAATCATTATCGTCTTCAAAGTCTTCGTAATTGTCGTCGTCATCGAAAGCGCAGTCTATTTCATTGATTGGTTCGCTGTATCTAATTGTTGGCATTTGTGCGCTCAAGTAATGGTCGATTGGCAACGAATACTTATCATTAGTGGTTGATATGTATTCATTATAATGGGTTCGCGGATAGCATTTGTGTTTCGGGCAGAAAGGCATATGTGATCTGTTGTGGTGTAACTTCGATGATATCGATCCTAACTGTGGAATACATGGATCAATCAAATCAATTTTAACTTTTAAATTTTTAACATTAGTAATTTCCACTAAATTTAGATTGACAATAGTTGATCAATTAATCTGTAGCTTATTTCACTATTAAATATACATTAAAAACATATATTGAAAATAAAATTGATTAAAAATTGAAAAAGAATTTTTGTGAGATAGGCTTACTAACAATGATAGCTTTTCTATTCCACTTTACGGTATATATACAAAGTTTCAGACATACATTCAAAGTTTAAGAGAGTATTAAGAATGCATTAAAAGCCGGTATGAGATGTAACATTTTCCTAACATTAATGAGGGGTAGAAAAGCCACGATTGCATTTCATCCATAGATTGTCCTGGTCACACACTACTCAATAAAGTAGACTTGCTAAAGGGGCTCCCGATTTGTCAGGCCCCGTGGGCACCCGACGTTTTCCTTGTGCCGAACCGTGTTCGGGTCTTAAAAGTAAAAATATCAGGAACGGTCGGGCCTTAGAGAAAAATTATCGAGCTATGTTAAAAAGCCTTAAGTTAAAAAAGGAAGAAATTTTTTATTCAACATGTTGATTATGTAAACGAAGTTTGGTAAATCAAAGTTATATTCTTAACATTAAAATAACTAAATCAAATCAATTTATACATTAAAAAACAAATGTAATTAAGCGAAAACGAGTTTTATTTATCGGGCCGATTCGGGTCTAAGTTTTGTCGGGTCGGGCTTTAATTCTCTCAAAAAATCGGGCTCAGGACGGGCTGGACCTTCAAGATAAAGGGCCGATGTCGGGCTCGGGTCTAAAATTTTCTACACTCGTACAGTCTACTATATAGTACTTAGAAATCTTAGAGTATAGTCAATATAAAGATAATGTCAAATTTTGTAAATATACACAGAATTCGATACTAGTGTTAAGTGTGAATTTGTAATTTAGGTTCGGTTTTATGTTAAGACTATAACCACAACGCATTTCAATAATAAAATTTGTTTTAAAAAGTTTCATTTTCTTTTCTTTTAAGAAACTGTTACGATCGATATAACTTTATTTTAAGCAAATAAGCGAACGGGCTATTATTAGTTTTCAATTACAAAATTACATAATTTGGTGACAAATCTTAAATCATATAAAATGGCAATCGACCACAACTTCCAGACATTAATAATCTATAATCTATAAAAAAACTATAGAAGTGGTAATTCGATCAAATACAGTATTCAACAATTATATCACTATAGCTCATTATCGTCAGTTATTTAATAAACAAAAAAATGAATTTCGCGCATTTATTTACTCGAAAAAACGTGACCATAGATTAAATGATTATATGATTACTATTTAAACGCATTTATATTTTGTCCATTTAATTGAGCCCAAAAAAACCCCAATCAATATATTAATGAATTACGCGTTAGTTATTTAAATAGAGTGAGCCAATGAAAACTAATGGAACGTTTAAAACTGTAAACTGTAAATGGGATTTAAAGCGTATTGATTGGCTGTTTGCGAGCGATGAGTGATTGTACGGTAATCTATAGAAATAGAAATACATTAACAATCTCTATCAATGGAACAATCAGATCATTTGATTCCATTCGTGGAAATATTGCCGCGAAATGGTGGCCATAATGCCAAAGACCAAACAATTTGGACGATAGAGATGTTCGAAGAATCGCCGCCACCGTTGCTATCACTGACCGATGATTACGAACAGATATGCACACAACAAACTCAATCCCATTACCATTACGATTACGATTACACCGACAATACGATTGTACATATTGGCGATGGAGACTCTGCTCCAATCGATTACAACCAATCGCCAAATCAACGAGATTACGATTTATACACCGATTTGGCAGTCAATGGCCATAATTATGGCAATAATGGAGTGAATAAGCAACGATTTCCGCTCAAACTGTGGCATATCGTCAATACGTGCCAAACCAATGCCATTAAGTGGTCGCCAACCGGTGATTCAATTATAATCAATTATCGCTCGTTTAAGAGCGAATACTTGTCCGACAATCCATCGTTTAAGACCCGAAACATCGCCTCATTCGTACGTCAATTAAATTTGTACGGGTTTTACAAACTGAGTCATAAACGTAGCCATAAACCCAATGAACGAACCCAATTGGGAGACGATTGTCACCAGTTTCGTAACCATAACTTTATGCGCGATCGAATGGATCTGTTGCCCAATGTTGTGCGCAAATATTCAGGCCTCGATTACTGCCAAACCCATACCGCTATCGATGACGTTATGAAGATTTTTAAACCGTTTCGATCTGCGAATGTCAACCGAAACGCTATGCGAACCATTAATAAGCAAACGCGTGATCGTAATCAGTGCGACGATAAGGAGAATATTGGCAATAATTGCGAATATAAATATAATTGCGAATCATTAAAAAAGGTGTGCGAGTGTCAGAAAAGTTTCGATCAGGTATTGGAGCGACAGGTCTGTGTTGCCATTGCCGCCAATCGCACAACACTTATATGATACAGTATATGACCGGATTTTTCATTCACATTATTGGGACAATACATTGTCACGCAATTAATTCCGTTTTTTCTGTAATTTAACCAATTTTTTGTTTGTTTGATTCGTTATTTGTGTTTAAAAATGTTTAAATATTTATTTTATTGAAGAGTTTTGTTGTTATTATTTATTTAAAATGCAAACACGGGGTTAAAAGCAAATAATTATTTAATTAATTTTTTATTACCTTTTTATTTATAATATGTTAACTCCAGTAATATAGGAAAAAAATGTTGAAACTTGTTTTTTATTTATTTATTTATTTCGATTTTATATGTATTAAATGTTTCTTTCTATTCTACGCTTTTCGTTAAGAAAAAAACCGTATGAAATAAAACTTTTTTTGTAAAAGTTGTTTCAATATTGACTCAAAACTTATTGATAGTTTGCGTCATTGTTTTCGGAGTTGAAGTTTAATAACTAATGCCTGATAACTCACTCTCTTTATGAAACTGAAAAACGCTTTGGGCCAACATTTTGCAAAAGCGTTTTGATTTGTTGGGAAAATAAAGTGAATTGATGTCAAAAACTCTACTCATATTTTGGACATTTTTTTCTCTCCCACTCTTATTTGCAAAAAATGCTTTGTTTGGCATTAATGGTAGAATTTTTTCTTAAATTTATACAAGGATTTGATAGAATCGAAAAAATTTAGCAATATTTTATTTAAATGAAATTTAATTGATAGTACAATGACTAAATGCTGGATTTGCTTATATAATATTATTTAAGTTGTTTATTGGCGTTCAATTATATTTTCGTGGATCGAATTTTTCCGTACATCTAAAAATACTATGCAAATGTTTCGTAAAAATTCTTGAAAAGTTATTACAAAAGCAAAGCTATTGATAAAACGATTCAATGCGTTCTGTTATTCGTTTAATTGGAAAACAAGCAATGACTTACAAACAAACTGTATAAAAAGTTGTTAAAAGTGCGTTATGAAAAGAATATATTATAGAAATAATATTATCATAGCAATGCAATATTTTCAAAATGATAAAATATTTACTCATTAAACAAAATAAAAGATTCTTTTTGTTTAATTTTGCTCTTCTTTAATTCGAAATGAATTCTACCATTAAAAGCTTTTTTGATATAATGACATGTTTTAATTACATTTGTCTCTCACTTTAAATATAATTAACAAATGTTCGAGATTTTATGAGATAATCATACGTTTCGCTGTTGATTATTCAAAATTAACCCAAAATTGTTTTCAAATTTTTTTTTTGAGTTTGAGTTTATACAATTCCTTTCACTAGTGATTATTAGCAAAAATAAGAATTAATAATTTAATGCTTGAATAATGTCGCAATAATGCAAAAAATTAGCGAAATATCTCACAAAATGTCTTATAACTCTCAGAATTAGACTAGTAAACGGGTACCCGAATGCCGGGTTCGGGTCGGTTACACGACAAGTTTGTCGGGTCGGGCCGGGTTTGGGCTAAAACTTTTCGAGTACGGGTCGGGTCGGGTTTTAAAATTTTTATTACAAAACCCGACTTTCATAAAAAATACAAAGATCGGGTACGGGTCGGGTTCCGAATATGTTATCGATTTACTAGTCTACTCAGAATCAGAATAACTCTATCAGAATTTTGATTTACCATTGTATTGTACATTACATTGTATTATGCAATATCTGCTGAATAAAAGGAGCCAAAAGTATATTGTTTTAATCATTACTGCAATGCAACACAAGTTATATTGGTAGTCAACACTATTGTATTCGAGCAAAAATTTATTACACAAAAGCGTTGGATCGCAATAAATGCAAGCTTTTTTTGACGCAATTACTTCGCTTAATAATACGTAAATGTCATTGTTTTTTACGATTATTTGTTTTTAAAAGCTTCGATGTTTTTAATGAAATTTCTAATACTGAGTGATGTTAGGGTTTTTTAAGCGACAGTAATCACTTTTAAATATCTCATTATTAAGAATTAGAACTTTCATTATGTGATTATTGTAAGTAGTGATGCGTATTCTATACTATATTATACAAATAAATATAAAATCAGAAACTTTGTTAAAAGATCCAAAAAATACGAGAAAGAGCTGACGAGAGAAATGATTTAATTAAAAGGTATTGAGGTAATTAAAAGTTCGTATTGGAGTAATATTTTTGATTGTTTAACTAAATTGTGAAATAATTAAACAATATATTATAACTAGACAAAAGTACCGTGCATTTAAAATAAAACCTTAGTGTGACGTCACATTCCCCCATTGTTTTAGATATAAAAATATAACGTCACACTAAGGTTTTATTTTAAATGCACGGTATGCTTTGATTTTGAATTTTATTCTAAAATTGTTTTTCATCTGATATCGGAAATAAATTTATGCAATTCAACATTTATTATAGAATTTGCTTTCATTTTTTATCTGACTTTGCAAATTTGTCAGATATATGGATTTGACTATTCTGTCCGTCCGTCCGTGCACACTCTTACGTTAATTAAAGGATTTTGTTCTTTACTCTAGTTAAGGGATTTCGCAGATTTCTTATGCTAATAAAGGGATTTTGACCTATTTTTTATTCTAATTAAGGGATTTTGATCTTTACTCTAATAAAGGGATTTTACCAGTTTCTTACTTTAATAAATGGATTTTCATTTTTTTCTTATGCTAATTAAGGGAATTTATTAGTCAAAAAGGACAAAATATACGGTCAAAAATACAAAAAGTATGCTCAAAATTGGCATTAAAGGGGTCAAAAATGGACAAAATTGTTTCGAAATAGGCAAGAATCTGATAAAAATAGCCAAAATTTAGATTAAAAATTAAGTGTCATATGCCGCTTTTTGTTATAAAAATAGAAAAAAAACACCAAAAAACTGGCCAAAATATACAAATTTAGGCAAAAATGACCAAAATTAAGAATAAAAACTGGGTGGCATATGCCGGTTTTGACATAAAAATAGTGATTTTTAGACTCAAAATGGCAAAAAATTACCGAAATACTAGCCAAAATGGGCAAAATTAGACTAAAATGACAAAATTTGAATAATAATAAAAGTGGCATATGCCGGCTTTTGCTGTAATAATATTGACTTACAGACTCAAAATGGTAAAAAATTACCAAAAAAAACTAGCCGAAATGAACAAAATTAGGCTAAAATGCCAAAAATTAATGAATTATAAAAGTGGCATGGAATATGCCGCTATTTGCAGTAAAAATATGGATTTATAATCTCAAAAAGGTCGCCATATCTAGTCAACATAGGGGAAATTCGGAAAAAATATCAAAACTTAAAGTGGCATACGCTTATGCCACTAATAAATTATAATAAAGTGATTTGTTTTTGATTTCATCTGCTTTTAACATAATATATAACTTATAACAGAAAATATAAAATAATGGGAGCGACCATAAACTTACTAAAATTTAAATAGCAAAGTCAGATATTATGACCGTATTGTTTTAGTTTAATTTAATGTCTTATGTATGTCGCAATCGGTGTAAAATGAAAAGTATTTAAGAGCGAATATGAAAATATAAAGTACTGTGTGATATAATGAGCGGATCGTATCTTAAAATTTCCAGAATTCTCATCACTAGACTTGATTCTTTAAAGTCTACTCAATCCTTTGAGCTCATCCACTTCGAAATATTCAGAAATATTTTATTATTATAAATTTTCTGAAAAATTGCAAATTCATATGTTCGACTATGTCTATTATCGGGCTTATAAAATAAATATATCGGCATTTGATTAAAACTAGGAAAAAATCTTGTTGATGAAGTTCAGTTACGCAACACTTTTTAATAACATTAGATGGACGCGTTTAATTTAAAAAACAGGAAGGATCACATATAAGAATGTATGTTACGTTTAATTAATTATGGGATATTTAAATTCAAACAAATATTTCAATTATCCGGCATTCACAGTCCCCATGCTCTATCCAATCAGGTCCAAAATTTTTAGCTGTTTAGTAGTCTATTCAAAACATTTATGTCAAATTTTCGAAAACTTATAATATCGATCGAACAACAGACGGCATTGTTTACTTTATTTACTTACTATTAACTTTCAGTGCAAGTATAGTACCGGTACTGCACACTGAATTAAGCTTAAATAAGTTAAATGAACGAAAACACCTTTTATTATTTATGATAAACTATTGTTCGCTAAACTTATTATCATACTTATTATCCAGAGTGGAATCTAAAGCTTTCTATAATATTATAAATAAAATTTAATCATTTCGCTTGATATTTGTGGGACACTTTTGTTTGATTTAATCCTTTCATCGAAAGGTTATTTTATTTGCCATTGTTCGGTGGATTCATTCACAGCCAACATAGGAATATGAAACAAATTTTCATAACAAACAGTTTCAATAGGGAATAGCGTTACTTAATAACCGTTAGTGTGTTGGGTGCATGTTCTCACTTAGCACGCCATTACTATAACTTATATTGTATAACTTAGTTTTTCACGCCATTTACGTGAATTAACAAAGAAATATGTGCACATGTGATGCAAAATTCATTTTATTACCTTTTTTTCGCCGCTTTGATATGCCTTCGGAGGCGCTATTATGTGCAATGGATCGTCATTATGTCTGTCGCTCTTTTGATGTGCCCAGTCTTCGTCAATTTCAATCACTGGAACTTCACCTTAACAGCAAATTAGACACGAAATTCCATTTTGTATGAGCTTTTTTCTACACTATTATAACAAATTGGGTGTTTTGGTTCTTACCAGTGCCCACTTTCGTAAAGTAATGAACGCCTGCGAACTCTAATAGCGTGAATACAACGAACAAGAAACACATTATTGTGAACCAATCTAGTGCTGTGGGGTAACTTTAAACAAAATTTATTTTATGATTTTAATTTTAAGTGTTAACACGTCATTAATTTGAATACAGTTTTTGTTATAAAAAGTATTTACAACATATGTATATAGTTGTTTAAGTTTGCGATGTAAAGTATACCTGACACGAGGTAAATCGCTTCGTGAATCCAACCCAAATGTCGATAATGTAAGAACTGCGGTAACACCTAATGGAAAGTTTTTTTCGTTGTAAACTTTTGACAAAAATTGATGTATCATATAAAAGTTCGCTTTTTTATTATTTTTTGACAACTCCAACAAAAAATACATGGCCGAGAAAATTCTATATATTACGATTAACCGTAATATCACAATTTGAAGAGCAAATAATTAGATAAAAATTTTACTTCTTTGCAAATTAGAGCATTTATGAGATAATTTGGAAATAATTGCATGGATTATCATTAAAAAACATTAAAAACTTAATAAGCCAATTGTTGTCTTGGGTTCATTCTTCTTTTTTTGGAATCTTATAGTAATTTAAATTTCAGGATACTTAAAATGTTAATATTATTCTACGCACAGATATGATGGATTGACTATAATCGAGAATTTGTCACTTTTATGATTTAAAATATAATGTGCTTTTATATTTTTGTATTTTTGATTTTGAATGGAAACGAAAAGCATTTTAAAAATATACGTATATTTTTCTCTGTTTTTATGTTTTATGAGTTAATTTATTGTAATTGGCATCAATTAAAAGTTTTGATTATATTGAGTTCATATGTTACTAAATTACTATGAATTAACTTACTATAATTTAAACACTACTACAATGCCAACTAAACACTACTTTAAACTAACAAATTAAAAAAAATTTCAAATACATTGTACATACCGAGTCCAACGCGATCTTAATTCATAATCAGAAGTGTTTAAGTCAACGGAATGTAATTCAGAAAATATATAAAAATCAAAACAGTTAGATGACATAAGAAAATTAAAAATGTTTACCTGACGTCGCTTCACTAAATCAAATCAAATCAAATAAATAAATAAATAAATAGGGTTTAAATGAGTTTAAATGGCGTTGCATTCAAATACCGATTAATCCAAAACGAAACCCAAGATAGAATAACGATGAGAGTGCAGGGCACGTAAATTTGAATGAGAAAATATCCGACATGACGTCTCAGATTAAAGTTGACCTGAAGCATCGAATAGTTTCCTTTTATATGGAAAGTTTCACCAATTTGTTACAGTTGAGCATAATAAGTATTGAAAACAATTTTAGTTTATACCTCTTTGAAAAATGACGGTTCCATTGCGATACGGAGTGGTCAACAGATCGAATTGCGATAATGAAAACACATCGGTACTCACTATACTTACTGGATCACCATTCGGATCCCAACTATACACTAATTGATCGTCTGGATAGCCATCTGAACGGAAAAACAATAAAAGTGCACTATATATGATAAATCAGAAGTGGGTTTCGAAAGTGAATATCGAGAATAAAGTGCACTTACAACTGCCAAATATAAGTGGACAGCTAAATAGAGTAAAAAATATCATTTAATTTCGTACGAAAGTATGAAATAGCGTTAGAATATAGTGATGCCTTTGTTTATCCATTGGGAAATTGTGCAGTTCCATCGGACATAATGATTTCACTGTTAGCCTATATTATTAAACAGTATATTGTTTAGGTTAAGTAAATACTACCACAGTTTTATAACAGTTCTTTAATAGTTCTTCGTTCAAGTGTTTATTGTATATATATATTTTCGTACCTCATTGAATACAAAACAATTCCATTTTGGTAAATGCGAAGAAATTTATTAGGCCTCGTAATTGTGTGTAAATGTGAACCTTTTCCAGTATGAAAATATGTGTCAGGCTTTATAATATACGAATAGCATTAATAAAAATTTTGATCACAAAATTAGAATATATATTTAATATGTTAAACCTTCCATATTTTTTCCAACATATTTATGTTGAGGCTCAAAAACTCTGACGGACCAATAAATTGTAATCTAGTGTCCAACCACTTTTGTCGAAAATAACAATCCAACGAATACTCCTGTCGATGTGTTATTTCTTTTCAATTAATTTGAATAACTTAAATTTGATCAAAGTTAGTTTATCTCAACTGTTTTTTAATTTAAGTTGATAACTAGGTGTGTGTGTGATTTACGGGTGAGGCCTAAACTCTATCCATAACTTAGTTTGCAACTCGCACTTTTGTAAGCTCGATGAAAGTTTTAGCAGTTTTAACTTTAGATTTAGACCATATGCAGAAATACAGGCATAAGAGAAATGAAATTTCTGAACAGCTCATATGCAAAACCGAAGTCTAGGAATTTTTAGCTCTTTATTAGGTTTATTAAATATACAAATCAAAATTAGTACTTAAAATGAAAATATGATACATATTATATAAGTAGGGTGTCTGATCCCAGAACATGATTACATTCAGAATCTGAGGGAATTTAAGCGACACATTTTTGGCCATTAGTGAGACATACTGTAATATTTTTTCGAATTTTTCCGTGCTTAAACACGTTGCTCACCAAATTCATCAAATTTGAACGACAAAATTTGTGAACTTTGGGCAAAAAAAATTATGCGTAACGAAAATTCATTGGGTTTGATAATTATTTATAAACAAAAAATTAAAAAGATTTCAAAACTTTTCTTACTTTTCAAAACTTTCAGAATTTTTAGAAGGGGATCAACTTTTTAAAATATTGCGTAGTTATTTCCCACAACTTACCATGTCTAGCTCAGAAATAGGTCCAATACTTCTGATAAATAAATTTGTCGTAATTGTTGTCGGAAAATCTAAAATATCAATAAATTAAATGATGTGTGTATAATCATTTAATTAATCAAAGATATTTCGTATTATGCGACGCATAATTACAAAACAATAAATTATTAAGCATTGTCTCGCAATACGAAGCAGATAATAAATAGTTAATTTGATTTACCTTTAATTCCAGGTCTTTGATAGTTGTCATATTTGTCAAGCAAATTCTTTAAAATAATACTGATGTTATGACTGATTACTTGCGCTGTTACAGAAGTGGTATCTCTTGTCAAACGCGCATTGTCTGAATCGCTATGCAATTTTGGCGTTAAATGTTGAAAAATCGTCTCAAGTTTAGTTACACTCGAGATTATATTTGTTTTATTTTTTACTTCAATGCCTCCTGTATTAGCTATGTCTGAATGATATTCATATTCGTCGTATACTCTGCCTGATCTTGACGTTCCCAAAATAGTTTTATTATTTATTCTGCGAAATAATTATGCATTTATTGTGCAATATAATTAAAAGCATGTAAAACAAAAGCAAACAAAGACAGAAAAAATTCAAATATTGCTTTTAGCGTATACTATACAGACTAATAAATAGTTATGTGCGAAGTCTTTGTAATAGAGGAATGTTAGCTCAATGATAATATTAAGCAAGTTTTTTTTAATCTTTTTTGTCTTTGCATTTCCGCAAAAATTGTTGGCATTCTTGTGGGCACTATTGTTGAGTACATAATCGTTAAAATAATGCAGTCTTATGAAAGTTAATGCCACACAATGTTACATTGAAGTAGAATTACGAAAGTGTTAAGTGTGATGTGTATCAGCTCGAAAACCTGAATAGATTTGAGCTGAATTGTTCTATTTCACGAAATATTACTTCGTTTACTATCTCTTGCCACTGCATGGGATAGGTTTTATTTCTTTAAATATACTGTATCTAAAGCTTGTGAAGTAATTTAATAGAAATCAGAAATTAGTCTAATACAGACGAACAGACACTCATAGAGTGCTCACTTTTTTGTCGACTATAAATTTCTAGCATATGGGGTTTGTTAAAAAGATTTTTAAAACGAAGATTTATTTTCGATCAAATCCAAGTTAAATCAAATCAGACAGACATAGTCAGAATCATAACTCCACTTCTATTAGAGAAAGTGAGCCAAAAAATGTCAAAATGTGAATATTCAAAAAGCTCAGATAATGTTTCAATAATTTAAATTTTTTAACTTAATAATAAGAAATTGTTTATACTTTAAATTATGCTTATTGGACAGTATAACGATTCACCATTCGAATAGTGGATAATATTTAATGATTGCACTCAATCACTTGGTCAAAACCATGTGCAGTGTAATTTATAAATAAGAGCACTAATATTATTTTATATGTATCGCTTTTTAACTTTAAATTTGATACGTAAAGTATTTCAAAGTTTTTTGTGCGATTCATATATAGTTTATTTTATGTATATTATTCGCTCAGTACATTTAATATTCGTATTACACCATGTAATAAGAAATGTGAGTTAATATTATATTATTTGTGTTATAACTGTTTACAGTCCTGAAATCATTGAGTGCAATCACGAAATATTATCCAATATTTGAATGGTTAATCGAAATACTGTCCAGTAAGCATACTTTAAAGTATTAATTAAATTTAACGAATATTTCAATATGAATATTTTGTAAACTATTGTTTAGTCAAAAATAATTACACAATTTCAGTGTAATTTCTATGTCTAGTCAGACAATAGTGTTTCGTTTTCTTTGCAGAAAACTTTATCAATAGCTTGTAATTATTAAACGTGCAAAATGTGTGAAAGCAACAAATATTATTATTTTTCAACAGTTAAGTGGTAAGGCTTGTGGTATATATTTTTCCTCTTTAATAACTTATAATTGTAGTATAAATTAAGCGCTAACGCGTGCCTTATCAGTCCAACATACGGCATCGATATTACATTCAATACCTTATACCGACCATATTACTACTAATCGTTGGTTAACCTACACAGTTCGACTTACTAATAGTCAAATACACTAGTTTTAAAATCTCACTGATTGGCTTTCTCAAATAAGCTCCTCCTCTTGCATATTAGCTCTATCTCTTTCAACCAAACTTTTTGACGACTAGTAATTTTAGCCATTACAACATCAAATTAAATATCCTATAATGTAACACTAGTCCCAACTAAAATTAACTAAATTCAATTATAAATCAAATTAAAATATAACTGTGATGACACATTAAAACGTCTTATAATTTATAGTAATTGTGTTAATTTTTCTAACGCTCTTACGGCGAATGACAAGAATAAGCAGTGCTACAATATGTTATTATGTATAACGCAAATTTTGAGCTTGGGATGGATGCCGGGCACGCGGTAGGATGCGGGGTTGTATAAATTTACGGCAAATATTTGGCGCGCGTCTCTAGTAATAAATTTAATATATAAGAGTAGTTGCTATTTTTTATTTTTTTTAATATTTTCTCCCGCATTTTTGTTTCTTTAACCCAATTTCTAATTATATTTAAGAACCCAAATCCAGCCTGTTTTTTATACTTTTAAGTCTCTAAAAAAATGAATCCAAATCAATATCTTTTTTATTACTCAAAGTAAATGCACACAATTGAAATAATTCACGAATTACTAGTTATATATTAAACCAAAGGTAAACCGACAGAATAACGAGGAAATATTTAAAGTTTAATAACTTTTTAATTAAATAAATAAATTTTTATAAGTATTCTCAATAAGTTTTCTCCTTATATCTATAAAAATTAAAAACTCTTCTTGTTATGATTTCATGTCTTTGTTGATAGGTTTTTTAGATAATTATTAGGTCGTTGAAAATCGTTAATTAACGATTTTATTAAAATGTTATATTTCCATTTTAAAACAAGTTTATATGAAAAATAGAACCGAAATAATTAAAAATAAAGTAAACGAATTAAACGATTTTAAAAATATCAAACGAATTTAAAAATTTCAAACGATTTCAAATTTTTGTAACAATATTTGTTTAAATTAAAAATTTTTGGGTAATTAAAAGCTGTATATACCATTAAAATCTCATTTCTTTCACTTAAGAAGATGACAGCTTAACTGAAAAAAATTAATTGTGAAATTCGTCCCTTAATTTCCGCCGACATCTAATGATATTTTTCGAATTATAATGCATTATTAAGAGACAATAGAAGTACATTTAGTTAAGATAACATAAAGTATTTTACACAATTGTTCATTATAACTAATTTTGCAACTAAAATTAAAAAATTTTCAAACGATTTTAAGACTTTTTATTAAACGATTAATAAACGATTTTGTACCCTTTTTTCTAACGATTTTCATCGCCCTAATAATTACGAAGTAAGATAAATTTTGTTGTATATTGATTTATATTGTATATAATTTCGAGTGCGTAACGAGTTATTAACTTATGGTCGAATGAATTTTCTTCTGAAGTAAATTTTTTTAAATCTGGATTTTTTCCTAATGAACTTTCGAGTTCAATTAGCGCTGATTTATTTTTTAGTTGATCTTTTAATGTTAAAACTAGATTTAATTGATCTTGAATTCACATATTTTCAGTTTCCAAACTTTTTAAAGTTGAAACCAAACAACGGTAATTAACTAATTTTAATAAATTATCGTGATTATTTCTAGATTCTAATAAATGCTTAACTTTTATAATTGCTTGCGAAGCACTGTTGAGACTAGAATTTAAAGACTAGATTTAATTTTTTCAGTTATCAACATAAAATAAAACAATCTCAAGCCAAGTTCCCCATCTTGTTATAACGGGTTTAGGTGGTAGTGCTAAATCCGTTTGATTTTTAAATAATTGCTGCCGATGTTTTGATTTTAGAAGAACTTTTTTCATTGAGGAAATAAATAAATTCACATTATCGTTATCTTCTCGAACTTTTTCTGATACTCTGTGAATTGCATGGACTAAACAAGTTATATGATGCTTATTTTTAAAAGGTCCTTCTTTTAAATTTCGAAAAGCTTTAATCATATAGCTTGCTTGGTTGGTAACTATCAGTAGCACTTTTGAAAATTGAATTATTTCGGGCCATAGTAAATGACATGCACTTGTAAATGATGCACTTATCGTTGAATTATCCGTTGTTTCTATAAAAGCATGGGTTTTGATGGCTTCCCATTTAAAACACCAACTAATGTGTTGACTATAAAATTTTGAGCTCAATCTGTTGTTTATCCATTATAAAATAATCTTTTTCTTCTCCTATTATCGATCTTATTTTTTCAATTTTTTCAAGATATGGAGGCTTAACATATCCTTTACGAAGAGTACTTTCGTCGGGTAATTGCTTTCCACTTAATTCAATTAATAATTCTCTAAAACTTGGATTACTTAGGTTACTTAGAGGAATATCAGCTTCTATTAATCCTTTTGTTATTTTAGCGAAGAAATTATTTGTTTCTTTATCTTTTTGATGTGATTTATTAAATGACTCTTTAATTGAAAGTTGATTAGATGTCTATTTTTCTTTTGATTGTTGATGTTTTTTAGATTTTATATGTTCTGAAACACGACTTGCTATGTGTTGTTCAGAGTATTTTACTTTTTC